>OZ023263.1:124160664-124471389 GCA_964006375.1 Tillus elongatus | reverse complement strand
AGATATCTGCACGGGCGCTGCTCAGAGGAACTTTCTTCCATAGTTCCCCTCCACCTGCTGCCCCCAACAGATCTACCAGGAAACAGAGCGAATGCACCCCTTTAACTGTCCGAGGTCACCAAACATAGAACATCTTGTTATGGCCGCTCTTTTGTCCGGTGGACTTCCAAGCTGTGGAATTCCTTTCCGGCACATGTTTTTCCTTCTCCTCCGAACCTTCAAGTCCAGAATTAACAAGTTGCCTCTTTCCTCCTTGTCGACACCCACGGCACGATAGTATTTAAGCTGTAAGCCCTCGTGGTGTGTGTTGAAATATAAAAAAAAAACAGTGACAATAATTTCATAAAAAGATTATACATTATATATAAAACTTCAAAAACGTTTAGTGAAACAAAGTTTTAGAAAATGCTTAATTTAGTTGAATTTAAAAAATAGATAGTATTTTAATTTATTAAATGGAAGATGTAAGTGATAATAAAACAGATTTACTAAATATGAGTTATGAGACAATTAAAGGTCAAATGAATGCAAAGCGTTTAAAAAGGATTATACATTATAAGGGTCAAGAAACTGCAAATATCAAAAATGTAAACTTACCGCAAAATAAATATGAATTGATCAATTTGCCACTAGGCTCATAATATTTAAATACCATTTGTCAGGAAGTAACACTTCTTTTGGACTTCGTTTGTAAATCAACAATGTCATTGGCTGAAAAACCAATGGGAATAGGGCTTCCAGATTAAAATAACTCTGGAGCCGATGATATTTTTATAAAAAACAAAGAAACTACACTTTCCGAAAGGAAATTAGATTGTGGATGGACGGTGTTGATTGGTAGATAATCTAACACCAGAAACATTCGTGAAAAACTTTTTTTTTAACACTTCCTTCTCGTTCCAACAACTAGAGCCGCAGCATCAAGTTAAAGGCGACCGTATTAGAGAATACAATAAATTCGTGTTGGAATTATAAAATAAACCCAGAGAATCTGAATGAAACAATTAAAGATCAAATTACAGCAGAACATTTAAAATGATTTATACATTACAAGGGTTAAGAAACTGCAAATATCAAGAATTTAAACGTTCGTGAAAAACAATTTGTTTTTTGAAACACTTCCTTCTTGTGAGCGGCAACTAGAGCAGCATCATCAAGTTTAAAGCGGTCGTATTAAAGAATATAATAAATATGTGTTAAAAATAATTATAAAATAAACCCAGATAACCTACAAATCAATACTAGTAATTACCTGCGAGTAATATAATAGAGTCAATCTGATTAAAATCAGAAAATAAGTCGTAAACTGTGAGATAAGTGATAATAGTGATCGACACCAGTGCCGCAAAGTTTTTAAACAGTGAATAATCATCATTTGCGGAGCTAATTTAATCAAAAATTGGTTGTTAATATATATATATATATATATATATATATATATATATATATATATATATATATATATATATATATATATATATATATATATATATATATATTGGCATCGTAGTAGGAAGACCTGAATACAGCATAGTAAGGAAATCCAGCAAAAACATGGTCAGCAAAAGCAAAGTTGGATAGCAGCCATAACAATTGAAAACCATTGGTAACCTAAAAAAGAACAGAAAAATAGTTAAATTAAATGATATAATAAAATGAAAGGTAATAAAGATGTTGATATTATACAATAGTAAACTTTAAATGTCAACTTATTTATTAGTGGAAGTTATTGAGTGTACCTATATACAAATAAGTATACACGATACAGAAAAAATGAATAAGTGTCAAAATTTGACTTACCATGTTTAATTATAAAGTCTAAAAGAAAAATGCCATTTAACGAGGCAGAAAAATAGTCAAAACAAGTTATTATTTATTAATTTAAAATGCAATGTTGTCTACATATTGTAGGTAAAAGAAGAATACCGACAGATAAAGTTGAGTTAAATGAGATTAAAAAATTTCCAAATTAATAAAAATTAAAAATCAGAGTACCTTAAAATATATGCTTTTATGCTTTATATTCTATGATATCAAAATAAAGGGAAACAGCAAAATAGATCCCTAGCCAGGTCATAAATAGACTAAGTTCACTTTATGAACACCTGAAAAAGTAAATGTAAAATCAAAAATCTTTACATTACATTATCAAGGCTAAACTTATAAAAATAAATAGAAAAATGTAAAAGGAATTTAATCAACCAAATATGCCGTAAACGAAATAAATACCAATCAAAAATTAGACACTTGTATGTGACATCAATAGAAACATGAACTAAAGTGTAGTTTGTATGTTAAAAAAATAACAGGACACAAAGATAATGATTAGTGAAAATAAAACCCACACATTAATGGTTAAGACAATATATGTCAAACCCAGTAACAATAATTTCATATAAAAACCCTAAATTTTGATTACATAGCAATGAGAGGACAAGGTGTAGCTTAAGTATTTGAAAAACGTTTAGTAAAACAAGTTTTAGATAGTAGAAAATTAAATTCATAGATTGTATTTTAATTTAGTAAATGGAAAATGTATATGATAATAAACAAATTTACTAAATTATAGGTTATGAAACAATTAAAGATCAAATGACAGCAGAACATTTAAAATGATTTATACATTACAAGGGTTAAGAAACTGCAAATATCAAAAATTTAAACGCTCGTGAAAAACAATTTGTTTTTTGAAACACTTCCTTCTTGTGAGCAGCAACTAGAGCAGCATCAACAAGTTTAGAGCGGTCGTATTAATATAATAAATCCGTCTTAAAAATAATTATAAAATAAACCCAGATAACCTACAAATCAATAGTAGTAATTACCTGAGAGTAATATAATATAGTGAATCTGTTTAAAATCAGAAAATAAGTTGTTAACTGTGAAATAAGTGATAATAGCGATCGATACCGTTGACGCGAAGTTTATAAACAGTGAATAATTATCAGTCGCGGAGCTAATTAAAACAAAAATTGGCTGTTACCTGTACAAATCAAAAAGAATTCAGAAGCACCGCCATATTTCTGTCAAGAAGCATGGAATTACCAGTGAAGAGGTAAATTAATATCGAAACTCATAGTCAAGATGGATGCCAACAGATGGAGTAGTTACCAGGTATGGCAAAATTAAACCATCAATTTTTCGTCACATTGTTGCTATGGTATCAGTTTAAATCAGCGGTTGCCTTAGTTACGCATATCGAAAACGGAATCTGGCAAATATTTTTGAACGACGTAGGATAAATTCTAAATTGTGTTATTTTCTAAATTATTATATATATATATATATATATATATATATATATATATATATATATATATATATATATATATATATATATATATATATATATATATATATATATATATATATATATATATATATATATATATATATATATATATGACATAAAATTTAATATAAAAGGGAGAAAACGGATCCTTATTAGATAATATTATACATATTGTAAAAATAATTATAAATTGGGAACATTTATATCTTTCTTCAAAGTAAATATCAATAATTTGTTTGACATAAAGAGTTTTGTTTTATTGACTGAATAAATAGTTGATAGTAGACAAATTAAAATAAGGGAATCTAGAACAATTCACAATTTCTACATAAATATATATATATATATATATATATATATATATATATATATATATATATATATATATATATATATATATATATATATATATATGTATGTATGTATGTATATTTTTGTATCAATGAAAGGTGTGTAGAGTTTTGAATACTAATAAGCAAAATCCTTTGAGACGATAGAGTTCATAGCTGAGGCAGGTAAGATAAAGAATAACAGGTAAATTTTATTTGTAATAAGGTAGATGAAAAGCACCTTAGATTCATAAGTATATTAAATATTAGCTAATTCGTAAACATTCGTAATATAAAATCTTTGATTTTTGATATAACACAGAGAACCATATAACAAATGAACCAAAAAAAAAAAAACAAAATACACAATTTACTTAAATTAAAACTTATAATTACACAAATTACACAGTAAAATAAATACATTTATACTAACAAAATACACTAATTTTACAAAACGTAAACACTATTTATACAAAAAGGCGCCCAGACATAGATTCTTAATAAATAACTAAATTAACCTAAATAACACTATAAAATAGTACCACTATATACATTATATACAACTATATAAACACACACAAACGGTAACGTCAATAACTGGCATCCTAAAGGTGGGACTATTGAGTGATTTACGTCTTAAGGAACGAGATAACACAATAATATATATATATATATATATATATATATATATATATATATATATATATATATATATATATATATATATATATATATATATATATATATATATATATATATATATATATATATATATATATATATATATATATATATATATATATATATATATATATATATACACACACAATGTGTCCCAAACTGGATGTGAATGTATTGCTATCTCGGTTATTATTAGAGATAGGGAGACGGTTAAATTAGCAATGTTTTGTAGAATGTCATTCTCGTTCCAAATATGACTTGTATTTTTTCCTGCCTCTTTTCGTTTTCCAGTTATTTAAAAAAATGTCGATTTTTTTTCTTCAATATCTAAGTAGGCGTTGATCTGACATGTCTTAGACTTGCACATTATCAGGACACTTTTTACAGAGTAATCTTTTTGTGCTATTCTCATTTTTGGATTGTAATTTGTTTTTGAGCTACAGGTATCAACGTTTGTTTTTATTACGGCTGTCATATTGGATTTTTTCGCTCATCTGATAGCCTGTAAAAAGAGATTTCCAATGATATACAACATGCTTGAGAAATCTTGTAATTGCACTGACAATTTTTAGAAAAACCGTTTTGAGGAAAGTAGGCTATGAAATCCAATACCAGAAAACAAATGACAGAAAAAGTGTTCAAAAAGCAGTAGGCCATTGAGTCTAACAATAGACTTTTACTTTTAACATAATTTTCCGTAACGATTCTCGATAAGAAATAGGAACTTTGAGCACACCAATAAACCTACCCATTATTACAAATGATATTTTACATTACAACATTATCCTAAAAAATTGTTATAATTGAAATAAATAGGTAAACCTAGTAAATAACTAAATTTACTAACAGGGAGTAGATAAGCTATGCCGGTTCTGGCTCACTCAAGAACGCACATTTTCAAAATGCACAATTTTTAAAACCACACCCTAAATACCTCCACTTTAGGGGGCGTGGCCACGCCCATTTACATAAATCGACCAATCCGAGGCCACTTTTAACCACAAATACGCCCATTTTCTACACATTTAGCCAATAAAATCGCTTCTCCCCTCCACTGATCACACCCACCTGCACAGTGAGCCAGAGTCCGGGGGTTACTGGCTCAAAAAAACTAAGGAAAGTTTTTGCAAAACACAACACATTTGGAGATGTGGTTCCGAGACACAAAAGCTAACGAAAGCTTTTAAGCAAAACTGTCGGAGCTTTTGGAGATTAATTAATAAAATAATAAGTGGTTATCATCACATTGGTTGAGATGGTATGAAGTTTCATCACCCAACCTTTAATCTTAAGAAGCTTAATGATCTTTAGGGAAAACAAATGAGGGATGTATCGGAGATTTATTAATTTAATTATATTGGATGAGATGGTATGAAGTTTCATCACCTGTATTCATGGGAAGCTTAATGAGCTTTAGTAAAAACTAATGAGTGTTGTATCGGTGCTTCATTGATTGGTTTTCATGTTGCGTCATCTTAATGAAAGCTTTGGTCTTTAGCGATGGAGAAGTGTGAATCTTAGTTAGAGGCAGGAATAATTAAAGAGGACTCCATTATTAAAAGTTACGTCACCCCAACCTTTAGAGCCGTCAAATGAGAGTGACGTTGATAAGCGAGAATAATGGTATTGGTCGAGGACTCCATGTTAATTAATAAACCAACAAGTGGTTATCATTACATTGGTTGAAGACTCCATTATTAAAACTCACGTGACCACAACCTTTAGAGGCGACAAATGAGAGTGAGGTTCATTTTATTCGCCTTAATGAGTAGAATTCAAAAATGGCGACTAACGCTTGTGCAAAAATGAGATAAAAAACTTCAAACCCTTATCGCGGAAGATCCGTGAGATGTACGAGAGAACCAACACATGCACGGTGTTAAGGAGGCCAAATCAAAGTGGAATATACAATAAAATGACCACTTCCGGTCTAAATTTTAAATCCTTATATCTTTTGAACGGAAAGTGATGGAAAGGAACCGGCTTCAAAAATATATCGTTTCGTAACAAGGTCTACAAGAAAATGAGATAGAAAACTTCAAACCCTTATCGCGGAAGATCAGTGAGATGTACGCTGGAAACAATACATGTACGGTGTTAAGGAGGCCAAACTAAATTGGAATATACAATAAAATGACCACTTCCGGTCTAAATTTTAAATCGTTATATCTTTTGAATGGAAAGTGATAGAAATGAACTGACTTTAAAAATATATCGTTTCGTAACAAGGTCTACAAGAAACTGAGATAAAAAACTTCAAATCCTTATCGCGGAAGATCGGCGAGATGTACGATAGAACCAATACATGCACGGTGTTAAGGAGACCAAACCAAATTGGAATATACAATAAAATGGCCACTTCCGGTCTAAACTTTAAATCGTTATATCTTTTGAACGGAAAGTGATAGAAAGGAACCGACTTCAAAAAGATATCGTTTCGTAGCAAGGTCTACAGAAAAATGAGATTAAAAACTGCAAATCCTTATCGCGGAAGATCGGTGAGATGTACGATAGAACCAATACATGCACGGTGTTAAGGAGGCCAAACAAAATTGGAATATACAATAAAATGACCAGTTCCGGTCTAAATTTTAAATCGTTATATCTTTTGAATAAAAAGTGATAGAAATGAACCGACTTTAAAAATATATTGTTTCATAACAAGCTCTACAAGAAAAATGAGATAAAAAACTTCAAATCCTTATCGCGGAAGATCGGTGAGATGTACGATAGAACCAATACATGCACGGTGTTAAGGAGGCCAAATCAAATTGGAATATACAATAAAATGGCCACTTCCGGTCTAAACTTTAAATCGTTATATCTTTTGAACGGAAAGTGATAGAAAGGAACCGACTTCAAAAATGTATGTTTCGTAACAAGGTCTACAAGAAACTGAGATAAAAAACTTCAAACCCTTATCGCGGAAGATCGGCGAGATGTACGATAGAACCAATACATACACGCTGTTCAGCAAACCAAACTCTATAAGCATATTCAATAACAATGTTACTTCCGGTGGACACTTCCGGTATAGATATTCTTAGAGCTACATACATGTGTGACACCTCAAAATAATCGTCTTGTTGAACAGAGGAAATATAATATTTAAGTAAGTCAGAACAAGCTGTGTTAACACCTAAAAACAACACACTCTCTTAGACTTAATGAAGTTACTTTCAGAGAAAATTTCAACCATACCATAAAGAACAGTATTAAATAGCGTATTTAAATGTTGACTACATCAAGTGATGCGTGCTACAGACACATTTTAGTACACCCTCTTAGACTTATTGAAGTTGACGGCACAGGCAGCTGTCAAGCGTACCTAACAAACCAAAGTAAATATGTATTGAAGAACAGTCTTTAATTACCCTAAACCAACACATCTCTATCATTTCAGAGTAATCTTAGCCATGTGACCAGTTAAACTAAGTATCTTGAAGTGTAGCTTTTATGTTTATGAGATATAAAATAAGAAAACCAAAGAGTTAATTGTCTATTACAACAACAAGCAGAAGGGGTTGACTTGGTACCTACAGCTGCTACATACTTGGTAAAAATGGGTGCCACTAGCATTTCAGAGTAATTTTAATCATGCAACACTCTAACAAACTGTCTTGAGATGTGGCTTTATGTGTTAATGGGTGGAAATAACAAAACTAAAGAGTTGATTGTCTATTACAACTGTCAGCTAAAGAAGCATTTAGGTAGCCGGAATACCGATATCCTAAATATTTCAAGAGTAATCTTAGTCATACAACACTCTTAACTAACTGTCTTGAGATGTGGCTTTATGTGTCATTGGTTGGAAATAACAAGACTAAAGAGTTGATTGTCTATTACAACAGTCAGCTAAAGAAGCATTTAGGTAGACGGAATACCGATACCCTAAATATTTCAAGAGTAATCTTAGTCATGCAACACTCTAAGCCGGAATACTGATACTCTAAATATTTCAACGGAAGGAGGGGATCTGAATACCGATGCCCTAGAAGTGTCGGAAGCAACATTTCAATTAACACCAACAACCGCTAAATACTTGTTGGACTTTAGTATGTTTGGTATTAAATTCGGTTTGCTACATAACCATTCATTTTTATGAAAAACTCAACAATTTTTATTTCTGCGTAAGCGAGTTCAATCAGAAATATAGAACCAATTTTCAAGAAACCGAAGTAAAATGATAAGAACATTAAGAACAAACATTCCGATACCGAAGTGATCCTAAACACACCATATGATGCAAATTCTGTAAATCTCTTTAACAGAAGAAAAACAGAAGTGAAACACCGTAAGACAAATAGAACCGACGTACATAACAGATGTGTCTGAGGAGAAACGTATTCAGAACCTTATTGAGTTTACTAAGTTTTAAGTATACGAACATAACAGTCTATGTACCAACCAACCAGGGCAACACAACTAACCAACCAACCAACCAACTGTTTTTGAGGTGTAGCCTTTATGTATGTATGTATGTAATTTAATTTTCGATAGTGTAAAATAAAATTATAAAGTGTGATATATGAAAAATAAGAAAACCAAAGATTTAATTGCCTATCACAACAACAAGCTGACGGAACAGTTGTACCAACGAAATACCGATACTCTAAATATTTCAACGGAAGGAGCCCACTTAGAGTCATCTCCAGGGAGCCGGAATACTGGCCCCCTAGATGTGCCGGAAGCAACATCTAAACTAACACCTACAACCGCTACATACTTGGTGGACTTTGGTGGAAGACAAGCTGAAAATAACTTGATATCTGGTACATATGTCTGTAAAGATTTAATATTAAATTTAGCCTGTTGGATATCCAATCATTTCTATGAAAAGTGCAACCAACCAACTAACCAACCACCCAACCAACCAACCAACGTTGAGGGGCGTAGAGATAGCAAGCTATCTACAAGTGGACCCCTCTGAATCTATGATGTTAATGATGGATTAAGAGATTGAATTGGTACGTGTTTGTATTGAAGGCTTGCAAGCTACGTACAAGTGTCTGAATATATGATGGTAATGATGGGTTAAGATATTTAATTGACATGTATTAAAGGCTTAGCGGTTTTCGCTTGAGTCATCGTCATTCGAAAACTATTAGAACGAAAACCAGGTCCTTTACTCTGGTATATCTTACTCAGTAGGAACCAAATGTCTTCGAAAACAACATTCTTTGCTTTTCTGAAAGGCAAGTGAGCAGCCCCCTTGTCGAACCCCTCCGAGCTAAAGGTAAACCCCACCCTGTCTTCGGGATCGACATCATGGACTATATGACTCACAACATCTTTAATACGATCTTTGACCCACTTCTCTGGATCGTTGACATCGTCAGGTATATCTTGTAGTCTAAAGCATACGCTTCGTCTATCAAGTTTAAACCTCTTATTGGAGGTCACTGTATCTTCAAGTATTTGGAATGCCATTGTTTCGTGCTACACAACTGACTGTGTTGGTTAAAGCACCGAAGTTTAGCCTCGTGTTTATTAAAGACTAAAATTTAGCAGGTACTAATTGTTTTCACCTTTACTGTTGACTACCGGCTGAACCTTAGCGGACGCTCCTCGTCTTAATATTCGACAAACAACACAGACAACACAACTTATTGTTTTCACCTTCACTGTTGGTTAACGACTGAACCTTAGTGGGTGCTTCACGTCTTAATATTCAACAGACAGCAACGACAGCTGTCTGACAGGAGAGACAGCTGTCATACAGCTGTCTGGCATGACAGATAGCTGTCATACAGCTGTCTAACAGCTGTCATGTCTAACAGCTGTCCTGTCTAACAGCTGTCCTGTCTAACAGCTGTCCTGTCTAACAGCTGTCTAACACAGCTGTCTAACAGGGCAGACATATGTCTAACACATGTCTAGCAGATGTGTAACAGTCACTCTGTAGCGGAAAGCTTATGTTCCGCTAAAGAGTGACTGTTACACATCTGCTAGACATGTGTTAGACATATGTCTGCCCTGTTAGACAGCTGTGTTAGACAGCTGTGTTAGACAGCTGTTAGACAGGACAGCTGTTAGACAGGACAGCTGTTAGACAGAACAGCTGTTAGACAGCTGTATGACAGCTATCTGTCATGCCAGACAGCTGTATGACAGCTGTCTGTCCTGTCAGACAGCTGTCGTTGCTGACGATGCCTCAAGTGAAAACCGCTAAGCCTTTAATACATGTCAATTAAATATCTTAACCCATCATTACCATCATATATTCAGACACTTGTACGTAGCTTGCAAGCCTTCAATACAAACACGTACCAATTCAATCTCTTAATCCATCATTAACATCATAGATTCAGAGGGGTCCACTTGTAGATAGCTTGCTATCTCTACGCCCCTCAACGTTGGTTGGTTGGGTGGTTGGTTAGTTGGTTGGTTGCACTTTTCATAGAAATGATTGGATATCCAACAGGCTAAATTTAATATTAAATCTTTACAGACATATGTACCAGATATCAAGTTATTTTCAGCATGTCTTCCACCAAAGTCCACCAACTATGTAGCGGTTGTAGGTGTTAGTTGAGATGTTGCTTGCGGCACATCTAGGGGGCCAGTATTCCGGCTCCCTGGAGATGACTCTAAGTGGGCTCCTTCCGTTGAAATATTTAGGGTATCGGTATTCCGTTGGTCCAACTGTTCCGTCAGCTTGTTGTTGTGATAGGCAATTAAATCTTTGGTTTTCTTATTTTTCATATATCACACTTTTTAATTTTATTTTACACTATCGAAAATTAAATTACATACATACATACATAAAGACTACACCTCAAAAACAGTTGGTTGGTTGGTTGGTTGGTTAGTTGTGTTGCCCTGGTTGGTTGGTACATAGACTGTTATGTTCGTATACTTAAAACTTAGTAAACTCAATAAGGTTCTGAATACGTTTCTCCTCAGACACATCTGTTATGTACGTCGGTTCTATTTGTCTTACGGTGTTTCACTTCTGTTTTTCTTCTGTTAAAGAGATTTACAGAATTTGCATCATATGGTGTGTTTAGGATCACTTCGGTATCGGAATGTTTGTTCTTAATGTTCTTATCATTTTACTTCGGTTTCTTGAAAATTGGTTCTATATTTCTGATTAAATTCGCTTACGCAGAAATAAAAATTGTTGAGTTTTTCATAAAAATGAATGATTATGTAGCAAACTGAATTTAATACCAAACATACTAAAGTCCAACAAGTATTTAGCGGTTGTTGGTGTTCATTGAAATGTTGCTTCTGGCACTTCTAGGGCATCGGTATTCAGATCCCCTGGAGATGACTCTAAGTGGGCTCCTTCCGTTGAAATATTTAGGGTATCAGTATTCCGGCTTAGTGTTGCATGACTAAGATTACTCTTGAAATATTTAGGGTATCGGTATTCCGTCTACCTAAATGCTTCTTTAGCTGACCGTTGTAATAGACAATCAACTCTTTAGTGTTGTTATTTCCAACCAATGACACATAAAGCCACATCTCAAGACAGTTAGTTAAGAGTGTTGTATGACTAAGATTACTCTTGAAATATTTAGGATATCGGTATTCCGGCTACCTAAATGCTTCTTTAGCTGACAGTTGTAATAGACAATCAACTCTTTAGTTTTGTTATTTCCACCCATTAACACATAAAGCCACATCTCAAGACAGTTTGTTAGAGTGTTGCATGATTAAAATTACTCTGAAATGCTAGTGGCACCCATTTTTACCAAGTATGTAGCAGCTGTAGGTACCAAGTCAACCCCTTCTGCTTGTTGTTGTAATAGACAATTAACTCTTTGGTTTTCTTATTTTATATCTCATAAACATAAAAGCTACACTTCAAGATACTTAGTTTAACTGGTCACATGGCTAAGATTACTCTGAAATGATAGAGATGTGTTGGTTTAGGGTAATTAAAGACTGTTCTTCAATACATATTTACTTTGGTTTGTTAGGTACGCTTGACAGCTGCCTGTGCCGTCAACTTCAATAAGTCTAACAGGGTGTACTAAAATGTGTCTGTAGCACGCATCACTTGATGTAGTCAACATTTAAATACGCTATTTAATACTGTTCTTTATGGTATGGTTGAAATTTTCTCTGAAAGTAACTTCATTAAGTCTAAGAGAGTGTGTTGTTTTTAGGTGTTAACACAGCTTGTTCTGACTTACTTAAATATTATATTTCCTCTGTTCAACAAGACGATTATTTTGAGGTGTCACACATGTATGTAGCTCTAAGAATATCTATATCGCCGATCTTCCGCGATAAGGGTTTGAAGTTTTTTATCTCAGTTTCTTGTATACCTTGTTACGAAACATACATTTTTGAAGTCGGTTCCTTTCTATCACTTTCCGTTCAAAAGATATAACGATTTAAAGTTTAGACCGGAAGTGGCCATTTTATTGTATATTCCAATTTGATTTGGCCTCCTTAACACCGTGCATGTATTGGTTCTATCGTACATCTCACCGATCTTCCGCGATAAGGATTTGAAGTTTTTTATCTCATTTTTCTTGTAGAGCTTGTTATGAAACGATATATTTTTAAAGTCGGTTCATTTCTATCACTTTTTATTCAAAAGATATAACGATTTAAAATTTAGACCGGAACTGGTCATTTTATTGTATATTCCAATTTTGTTTGGCCTCCTTAACACCGTGCATGTATTGGTTCTATCGTACATCTCACCGATCTTCCGCGATAAGGATTTGAAGTTTTTAATCTCATTTTTCTGTAGACCTTGCTACGAAACGATATCTTTTTGAAGTCGGTTCCTTTCTATCACTTTCCGTTCAAAAGATATAACGATTTAAAGTTTAGACCGGAAGTGGCCATTTTATTGTATATTCCAATTTGGTTTGGTCTCCTTAACACCGTGCATGTATTGGTTCTATCGTACATCTCGCCGATCTTCCGCGATAAGGATTTGAAGTTTTTTATCTTAGTTTCTTGTAGACCTTGTTACGAAACGATATATTTTTAAAGTCAGTTCATTTCTATCACTTTCCATTCAAAAGATATAACGATTTAAAATTTAGACCGGAAGTGGTCATTTTATTGTATATTCCAATTTAGTTTGGCCTCCTTAACACCGTACATGTATTGTTTCCAGCGTACATCTCACTGATCTTCCGCGATAAGGGTTTGAAGTTTTCTATCTCATTTTCTTGTAGACCTTGTTACGAAACGATATATTTTTGAAGCCGGTTCCTTTCTATCACTTTCCGTTCAAAAGATATAAGGATTTAAAGTTTAGACCGGAAGTGGTCATTTTATTGTATATTCCACTTTGATTTGGCCTCCTTAACACCGTGCATGTGTTGGTTCTCTCGTACATCTGACGGATCTTCCGCGATAAGGGTTTTAAGTTTTTTATCTCATTTTTGCACAAGCGTTAGTCGCCATTTTTGAATTCTACTCATTAAGGCGAATAAAATGAACCTCACTCTCATTTGTCGCCTCTAAAGGTTGTGGTCACGTGAGTTTTAATAATGGAGTCTTCAACCAATGTAATGATAACCACTTATTGGTTTATTAATTAACATGGAGTCCTCGACCAATACCATTATTCTCGCTTATCAACGTCACTCTCATTTGACGGCTCTAAAGGTTGGGGTGACGTAACTTTTAATAATGGAGTCCTCTTTAATTATTCCTGCCTCTAACTAAGATTCACACTTCTCCATCGCTAAAGACCAAAGCTTTCATTAAGATGACGCAACATGAAAACCAATCAATGAAGCACCGATACAACACTCATTAATTTTTACTAAAGCTCATTAAGCTTCCCATGAATACAGGTTAGGTGATGAAACTTCATACCATCTCATCCAATATAATTAAATTAATAAATCTCCGATACATCCCTCATTTGTTTTCCCTAAAGATCATTAAGCTTCTTAAGATTAAAGGTTGGGTGATGAAACTTCATACCATCTCAACCAATGTGATGATAACCACTTATTATTTTATTAATTAATCTCCAAAAGCTCCGACAGTTTTGCTTAAAAGCTTTCGTTAGCTTTTGTGTCTCGGAACCACATCTCCAAATGTGTTGTGTTTTGCAAAAACTTTCCTTAGCGTTTTTGAGCCAGTAACCCCCGGACTCTGGCTCACTGTGCAGATGGGTGTGATCAGTGGAGGGGAGAAGCGATTTTATTGGCTAAATGTGTAGAAAATGGGCGTATTTGTGGTTAAAAGTGGCCTCTGATTGGTCGATTTAGGTAAATGGGCGTGGTCACGCCCCCTAAAGTGGAGGTATTTAGGCTGTGGTTTTAAAAATTGTGCATTTTGCAAATGTGCGTTCTTGAGTGAGCCAGAACCGGCATAGCTTATCTACTACAGGGTGTGTGTGTGTGCTTTGTTTCTTTAACGTCGGTCTATTTCCGCGACTATGGCCAATCACCGACGCCAGGGAGCAGTTTCACCTCCTATCCTGGAAATCTTGCCGAACCCCTGCCTTTCTGTAAGGAGGGTTCTTTAACGTGCCTAACATCGCATGGACACGGCACCGACGGCTTTACGCCCCATCCTAAAGGCGGAACGTACAGACATTCAACTTGCTCAAATACAATGCCAGAACCTCGGTTGATGTTAATGTTACAGTTTGTACTGAACAAATGAAAGGAGTACCCTGGGATCGAACCCAGTACTCTTCGGTTCAGAGGCACACGTTCTTACCCCTGAACCACCGAGGTTCTATATTTACTAACAAAACTCAATAAAAAGCAGATTAATGCTTTACGAAGACACCTTTGAAAATTGTTTGATTTTTAAACGTAAGTCAACTGAAAAACAAAAGAAGAAAGTTTGCTATGGATATAACACTATCGCGACAATTAAGAATAATGTAATTCTTAATTATCTGAACAACTTGAGGTGTATTTAACACCTTGCTTAAAATTTTGTACTAAATAGTTTGTTTCCTGTTTATTTTAAGTTTTATTCAACAATATGTTCAGTAGAATATTTCGACATGTTAGAATGTTATATTCGTTCTAACCGAAATAATAAGGCAGCTGCAAATTCATATCAAAACAACTACACAGAAAGACGACAACCAAACACCAAAATATTTATATAATAAATAGTGACCAATCTATTGAACGACGGTAGCTTCCACGCAAAGAATCTACCAATGCCTAGAATTGAAGAAATAAATAATGCTGCCTTACAAGTTTGAAACGTAAGCCCTCCGCAATCTGTTCGGTTTTATGGTGAACAAATTGACGTTCCAAAAAGTACGGTACACAAGGACAATGTCAGCAAGATGAAAATTTTCATTTGAAAATAATATGGACTGATGAATCCAGATTTACAAATTGTGGTGTGTATAATCTCCATAATATATATTATAGGGCAAATGAAAATTTCCATCTAAAAGAACAAAGACGATTGCAAGACAGATTTGGTATTAATGTTTGATGGGGCTTATTAGGTAAAAAACTGTTATTTTTATTTGTAGATTAGGCAGTTAATTTTTAAAAAATTCAGGTAACTTCATTATTGGTCCGTTCTTTTTTGGAAATCTTACCAACAATTAGAAGAGTTCATGATAATTTAGAGGAGATTTGGTACCAACAAGACGGTTGTTCAGCTCACAATGCTAGGATCGTCAAAGGATTTTTGTACCAAAATTTTAATAATCGTGTCATTTGTAACAATGGGCCGGTTCATTGGTGTGCTCGAAGTCCTGATATAACACCCATGTATTTTTTATTTTTGGGGTACTCTGAAGAATGATGTGTATAAATTCGATCCATCACAAAATATCAATAAATTACGAAACAGAATCACGGAAGCTATAAATCATATTAACCAAAACACCATGACCAGAGTTTGCAGGCATGTTTCAAAAAGGTGTATGAAGTGCATTGAACAAAACAGTGGCCATATTGAACAATTTTCTATTTAGTGTATTTTTAAGTTTCTATTTTACTATTTGTTGAGTTCCGTTTCTAATTGTGTTGTCTTGTGGAGTTTAAGTTTCTATTTGTTATTGCCGGGTTTCGTTATTAAACTGTTTCACATAATATTACCTAGCATTATTACCTAATTAAGTATTGTAAACTAAATCACATTATTTTTTTTTGTCGTGAATCATTATGGAAAATTATGTTAAATGTAGGAGTCTATTGTTAAACTCCATGGCCTACTGCTTTCTGAACACTTTTTTGTCATTTGTTTTCTGGTATTAGATTTCATAGCCTACTATCCTCAAAACGGTTTTTCTCAAAATTGTCAGTGCAATTACAAGATTTCTCAAGCATGCTGTACATTATTGGAAAGCCCTTTTCACAGGCTATCACAAGAGCAGAAAATCCAATATGTCTGCCATAATAAAAACAAACATTGATACCTGTAGCTCAAAAACAAATGACAATATGAAGTTGAGAATAGCACAAAAAGATTACCCTGTAAAAAGTTTCTTGATAATGTGCAAGTCTTAGACATGTCAGATCAACGCCTACTTAGATATTGAAGAAAAAAGAAATCGACAAATTTTGTTTTTTTCAAAATAACTCCAAAACGAAAAGAGGCAGGGTAAAATACAAGTCAGATTTGGAACGAGCAGGAAATTCTACAAAATATTGCTAATTCAACCGTCTCCCTATCTCTAATAATAACGGAGATAGCAATACATTCCCATCCAGTTTGGGACACATATATATATATATATATATATATATATATATATATATATATATATATATATATATATATATATATATATATATATATATATATATATATATATATATATATATATATATATATATTGATATAGTAATTTAATTAGGAAGATTAAAGTCCCACGTAGTAATAATTTAATCTATCTAGGAAAATTATAGTCCCACGTTTTTTGGGCGCTAATTGATATAGTAAGTTATTTGCTGCACAGACTTTCGAAGCCCTTTCGTTTAGTGCCAATTGTTATAGAATTTCAAAAAATGTAATAAGCTATGGATTTTAAATTTAATTTAATATATAGAATTGATATATATATATATATTTAGTTTTTTAGTTATATTTTAGGTATCTTAGCTTTTAACTTTTATTTTCCTGTAAAGTTTAGTGAAATGTGTTGTAAATGTTGTTATTATGAAATATATGTATTTGTATATGTAACTTACACCTGGATGTACTCAATGTATTTTTTTTTTCTGTTTAACACACAGAAAACAACCAATCACATATATGAACTGCCTCTCAACTCAGGGAGCTTAGTAAGCAAGTGGGTTCCAGTCCCCTTTGGTTTCTTTTTTTTTATTTTTTGTAATTTCGAAATATTCTGCCCTATCTAATTTCAGTTCTTTCCTTCCAAATACTCATATATGTGTAAAAGAAAACAAAATAAGGCAAAGGTTTCAAATGATCACCAAACTTAATATTTATTACACTTAAATATATGACAAAAAAACCTAAACCTTATGTATTACTTATACCTATTTGAATTTTACACTATAAAAGGGAACGAAAGAAAATAAAATAAATGTTAACGGTACCGACACCTATTGGTGTTTATATTAATTCCACTGTATTGTGGCACTTAGTCAATAGACACAGAGTTCCACGCTGACTATCAGTTAGTTATAGCCAAAAGATCCCCTGCCTCTATAAGTATCTTGAATGTCGTATAAAAACCAAAGCACAGTTTATGTACTTATTTTTTTTTTTTTAGCGAGTTTTATTACTCCTTTTAGTTTTACACTACTCACTCAGACTGCTGCTGCCTCTGCTGCCTCTCCTGTATTTGCTGAGTCGGACTATCGGATCAGCGACCCTCTAGATTTTTGTATCCTCTAGACTAAATTTTCTCCTCTTGCTACTATCCCTTTTCAAACCCCTTCTATCTAATTTCTCAAACTATATCCTTATTACCAAAAATTCCCATCTAATAATTTAATGACAATTTCAAACTTTTTTCATCTCAAAAATTTTAATCTGATACTTTTATCCAAATTTTTCCATCCGTTTTTATTTTTTCATCCGTAACCAGCGTAACTAATCATAAAAACTGTTATCTGCCTGCTTCAAATAAAATATCCTAACAAATTTTAACACAATAATCGTTTTTCATCATCTCCTCGGATACATACATACTTCTGATTGTTGTTAGTCAATGAGAGAATAATTAACCTAACTATAATTTTAGTGTCAGTTTGACGTCTGTCCTAAATAAAAAACAGCTGACTTAAACATAGGTTATGACATGACATTTCTTACAATTTAACACTCAAATTTTGCCATCTTACTATTCTTAAAGCTAACAATATCCTTAATTCTAACAAACAATAACATCTTAAATTACATAACAGCTATCAAACAATAATACCTTAAACTATATAATTAAACTTGTCATACATTTATACTTGCCTTGCCTCCTTTCAACACATATATATCTGTAAAATTTAGTTTCTCCCTGCCTTACAGTGCAAAAACATTGCATACACCAAAGGTAAGTTGTTGTTTGTGTATATGTATGTGTATATATGTATATGTGGCCCCCTTTAGTAACCATATCAAATCCCCAATAATAAATTTTTACTGCTTTAGAGGCTTGCCTTCTGAAGCTAGGACAAATTTTTTATTCACGCTTTTAGTTTATTGCAATATAATCTTTTCCTCCGTTAATACATTTTTTTTGCATTTCAGATTACGGAAATGAGTTATGCTGTGAAATCAGAACTATCATCTGAGACCCAAGTGATCTAGCTGCGAACATGAGAAGTTATTATATTTAAGTGTCAGATGCACTTATGCATGAGAGACATTATTGTGCTTATAAGCATGTTTAAAAAGATACTAGCGTGCCTACAATTTAGAGGAACACTAGCGTGCCTTTAATAGTTTTATAAGAACACCGCTGTGCCAATATTTTGTCAATTATGTTTTTGAAGACCACTGCTGTGCCCACAATTATTTTAAGAAAAATACTACTGTGTCTGCAAATTTCTGCTACTGTCGAATACTGATCCTGTTGTCATTATTGCTGCATGTTTGTTCCAGCTTCACAAGTGTTCAGTTCTTCGAAGTGTTTATGGCCTTTATTTAAAATAGTGCTTCGTTAGTTTACGTGCTTTTAATAAAATATGTGTCATGTCAGTGCTTTGTTCGTCTAGGATTTCTTCAACTTATATTCCTTTTTTTTAATGTCACGTTTGCCCAAGCAACGTTCGACTTAGTTATTAAGTCTGCATGCTGCATGTTATATGAAATGCCATCAACATCAAATGAAAAATGTTGTTAATTGACTATGTCAAGGCTAAATTTAGTTTTAAGTATCCCCCCAAGTAAAGTAAGAAATTATCTCTTGCTTTTCAAATTCCTTGTTGTTTAACTTATCTCTTTATCATCATTATTTTTTTTTGTTATTATTACCGAGTTTCCCTTTTCTCATTGCGTGTGTTCGTACACGTGATAATTAACCGATTTCTATAACGACATGTTCGTATATACCCCCATATTTGGACTATTTTTTCTATTGCTGCTGCCATTGTAAGTTTCTATATGTTTCTTTTTGATATTAGGTCCTTTCCTTTTTCAATTCGTTTTATTCTTCTGATACCCAACTTTCCTTTTTTATTATTAATCTGAAACTACTGTTTATCAGTCACTATATGTTCCTTTTACTTGACTTTTTCATCTCATTCCCCTATATCTTGCAACTACTGTGCATATAATCATCTATATCTATTTTCATTATCTCAATATGCCCTCTATGGGTTTACATATTCACTGGTTAGCTTCTCCATCTATTAAATTCATTTCACTGTTCGTACATATATATTTTTGACTTTTCCAATTATTCCTTGTTTCAGACGTCCTTATTTAGTTGTCTATCCTACTAAATGTTCCATAATTTTAACGAATTTTACATAATTGGCCTTGATATCTGTTTTCTTCATATATTTTTCTTTCTTTTTCCTCATTTGTTGGCAGCTCTGGTCCTCTTATCTTGGGTTTAAACTTGTCCCCACTACTTCGTTGGTTTCCGTTCGTATATGTCTTGTTTGACGTGCATTTCTACTGCTTGTTTGTCGTGAGATTCTTCCCCACGCTTAGCTGTTTACTAACGTTATCTACCTCGGTTTTGAATTTGCCTATACTCTTCTTTCATGCTTGACATTTGCTTTAAATTTTGAATTTTGGCGTGTTATTTGGTCGAACTAGCTTTGGTACAGTTGATAGACTTAATCCAGGTCTGCAATTTTGAATTTTGATTGTTATGTTATTTCAAAAATGTTGGTGAGTTTAAAGACTTCCCAGGTCATTCATCTCATTCTAGTTCATTAATTCTTCGTAGTCGTTTCATATTTTGTTGCTGCGTAGTCTCCATATCCGTTATGTGGTCTTCTCCACTGCTCATGATTGTTATCAGACTCTTCTGCCTGTCTTGCATCGTATTCCATGCTAGAATCGTCTTTGTAGGTATCCTCGTTTCTCTGGCATTTATACCTATTCGTGCCATCGTTGCCATCCTTGTTTTCACGTCTATACCTCTTATTTCCTATACGTTTCCGTTTAAATTTGTCACCCTTATTCCTTATTTCTTCTAGGCATTCTTGTTTCTTTTTGTTTCTTCTATTCCCCATTGCTCTTGTCCATTTTGGCCCAAAACATTCTTCTACTTCTTCTCTCAGACTTTTATTTCCCAATGTCAGCTTTACATCTGGCTCTTCTCTTAGATTCTCCAAATTTCCATTCGTTTCTCTCAATCTCTCTTCCATTTTGGTTTCATATCTGTTTCTTTTGTGTTTGCGCATCTTTCTAGGCCCTCTCATTCGCTGATTTCTTTCATTCACTCTCTCTATGATTTTATCCATCGGTTCATCATCATTTGCTTTGATTTTCTCTATTATTATCTTGCGTACTATATCCATCTTTGTCTCTACTTTACTTTCAAACTTTCGTACTGCCTCGCTTATCTCTTCCATCTCCATTTCTACACCTTTTTTCACTTCTTGTACACTTTTTTCAACTTTCTCTGTGATATTTCTATCTATATTATCCAATCTCTCAATCATCTGCCTCATATTCTGCTCTTGTTCAACAAATTTCTCAGTCATACTTTCTTTTATCTTGTTTATATTATCCTCTTGTCTTTCGAACCTGTCATTCATATTTAGTTTCATGCTATACATATCCCCTTTCATTTCTTTCTTACTTTCATTTATGTCTTGTTTTAGGCCATTTATGCTTTCATTCATTTTCTCATTCATAATTTTATTGCTCTCATTTATCTTATTAACATTTGCATTCATAATATTCATGCTCTGCATTAATTTCATGAACATTTCATTGTTATTGTCAGGTTTTTCTTTTGTCGTATTTGTGTCGTCTACCTTACCTAGATCGGGTGTCTGTTCTTCTATTCCCCTAGGCATTTTCTCGACTTCCTTATTATGTTTTGTTTATTTATTTATTTTTAATTTATTTTACTCGTGGACCTCGAAAGCTCCCACGTTTAGGCGACAATTGATATAGTAATTTAATTAGGAAGATTAAAGTCCCACGTAGTAATAATTTAATCTATCTAGGAAAATTATAGTCCCACGTTTTTTGGGCGCTAATTGATATAGTAAGTTATTTGCTGCACAGACTTTCGAAGCCCTTTCGTTTAGTGCCAATTGTTATAGAATTTCAAAAAATGTAATAAGCTATGGATTTTAAATTTAATTTAATATATAGAATTGATATATATATATATATTTAGTTTTTTAGTTATATTTTAGGTATCTTAGCTTTTAACTTTTATTTTCCTGTAAAGTTTAGTGAAATGTGTTGTAAATGTTGTTATTATGAAATATATGTATTTGTGTATGTAACTTACACCTGGATGTACTCAATGTATTTTTTTTTCTGTTTAACACACAGAAAACAACCAATCACATATATGAACTGCCTCTCAACTCAGGGAGCTTAGTAAGCAAGTGGGTTCCAGTCCCCTTTGGTTTCTTTTTTTTTTATTTTTTGTAATTTCGAAATATTCTGCCCTATCTAATTTCAGTTCTTTCCTTCCAAATACTCATATATGTGTAAAAGAAAACAAAATAAGGCAAAGGTTTCAAATGATCACCAAACTTAATATTTATTACACTTAAATATATGACAAAAAACCTAAACCTTATGTATTACTTATACCTATTTGAATTTTACACTATAAAAGGGAACGAAAGAAAATAAAATAAATGTTAACGGTACCGACACCTATTGGTGTTTATATTAATTCCACTGTATTGTGGCACTTAGTCAATAGACACAGAGTTCCACGCTGACTATCAGTTAGTTATAGCCAAAAGATCCCCTGCCTCTATAAGTATCTTGAATGTCGTATAAAAACCAAAGCACAGTTTATGTACTTATTTTTTTTTTTTTAGCGAGTTTTATTACTCCTTTTAGTTTTACACTACTCACTCAGACTGCTGCTGCCTCTGCTGCCTCTCCTGTATTTGCTGAGTCGGACTATCGGATCAGCGACCCTCTAGATTTTTGTATCCTCTAGACTAAATTTTCTCCTCTTGCTACTATCCCTTTTCAAACCCCTTCTATCTAATTTCTCAAACTATATCCTTATTACGAAAAATTCCCATCTAATAATTTAATGACAATTTCAAACTTTTTTCATCTCAAAAATTTTAATCTGATACTTTTATCCAAATTTTTCCATCCGTTTTTATTTTTTCATCCGTAACCAGCGTAACTAATCATAAAAACTGTTATCTGCCTGCTTCAAATAAAATATCCTAACAAATTTTAACACAATAATCGTTTTTCATCATCTCCTCGGATACATACATACTTCTATTGTTGTTAGTCAATGAGAGAATAATTAACCTAACTATAATTTTAGTGTCAGTTTGACGTCTGTCCTAAATAAAAAACAGCTGACTTAAACATAGGTTATGACATGACATTTCTTACAATTTAACACTCAAATTTTGACATCTTACTATTCTTAAAGCTAACAATATCCTTAATTCTAACAAACAATAACATCTTAAATTACATAACAGCTATCAAACAATAATACCTTAAACTATATAATTAAACTTGTCATACATTTATACTTGCCTTGCCTCCTTTCAACACATATATATCTGTAAAATTTAGTTTCTCGCTGCCTTACAGTGCAAAAACATTGCATACACCAAAGGTAAGTTGTTGTTTGTGTATATGTATGTGTATATATGTATATGTGGCCCCCTTTAGTAACCATATCAATATATATATATATATATATATATATATATATATATATATATATATATATATATATATATATATATATATATATATATATATATATATATATATATATATAATATTCAGTTTTTGTGACGGTAATATTATTATTTTCTTAAAAATTGTGGGATAGTTGCAAAATATAAACTCTTTATTAAATTGCCGAGCTTTCGGAATAATTTACTCCATTATCAAGGTTACATAGAAAAAAATTACAATTTACATAGGAATAATATAAAGGTTTAAATACTTACATATAAAACGACTTTTACTTAAACAAATTATTAAATAAGAAACTTGAAATAACTTTGTGAAAATTTGACCGAAGTGTATAAGAGTCACACTGACATGTGGAGCTAACTATTGTGTATTTAAATTTCTTTTTTTGTTTTCGTCTAGGAAATATAAATAGGGGTACTGATTTACAAAATTATTATGTTTCTTTAAGATTATTGAATTGTCCTTTAAAACTAATTTCAAAGTCTTCTAAACACATATTTATTATTTAAAGTTCGACAATGTAGGAAAGTTCAAATAAAACTCGCTTTGTATATACAAGTATTTAAAACCACTGTAATTCTATGTAAATTGTACATTTCTTCTTTCGATGTTGTACTTTGATAATGGAATAAGTTATTTTGAAAGCTCGGCAATTTAATAAAGGGTTTTTATTTTGCAACTGACGGCTATCGCATCATTTTTAAGAAAATATATATATAAATACTTATATATATATATATATATATATATATATATATATATATATATATATATATATATATATATATATATATATATATATATATATATATATATATGTGTGTGTATATATGTATCGCACCGATAAATAAAAAAATAATAGCCCGATTTTGATCAAATTTGGTGAGTACCATCCTTTTGCAAGTGGATTGGATAAGCTTGTTAGTAAACGAAATTTAGGTCTTTAAGTTAATACAAAAAAGGCATAGAAATAGAAAATTTTTGGTATTTTCCTCTTAAAACCTCAAAGTCGCGACTTGAAACTTCAAAATTGGCAACATTTTGGCAAGAAGCCTGAAACGAATACGTGTTATGTAGAAAAAATGTCGCAAGAAGTTTACAAACCTTTAAGTTTCAGCTTCACCCTTCATTGTTCTTCATTTTACTAAAATATCTCCAAAAAATTCCTTTCAAATCAGACCCTTTCTCTGAATGTTTGACAGCAGTTTTAGTTATAGAGTTTATAATATAATTTTTACCGAATTTTCAAAGGAAAAATTCGCTAATGAATAGACGGCTAACTTTTGAATAAGTTATTGTAAAAAAATGTATTTTTTTGTAAATTTTCATGAAAAGTTTTCTTTTTGAAATGTTGTAGTAAATAATTATAATATCTTGGTGTGGGTAGATAGCTTGAAGAGGTTCGTTGACCAGGCAAATCGGACCAGTTTTTTCGGGAACATTTATGTTCGTTTTCGGAAAAATGTTGTACTTCCTCAAGCAATAAAGTTATTTGGATGAAATCTATATTTACATTTACTATATAAGTTATACTGGTAACCAGATTTGATCCCTCTTTTCATTAAAAAGAATTATTTGCTATTAATTTTTTTTAAATCAAAATTCACTACCATAACGTACTAGCTGCGTCCATCCTTTTTTTATTTATCAACATATTCTAATCTTTAATTACAATATTTAGGATGTCCATTCTTTAAGTATTTCAGAAACTTAGGTAAAAGTAAGTCTAAAATGTGAACAAACCTTAAGTGACTCAGCTTAAAAATAAAGTGTTTGTTATGCCTATAAGCAGCTTGCTGCTGCTAAAATTTGGTAGTGTCGTCTAACGTGAAAGAGCTACCATAGCGAATGCGGTCGCTTAGGAAGTTTTGGTTTTCTTGGACACAACTATTAATCTCATGACTCGATTGCTCATAGAGAAAATTATATTTCTCTGTGGATTTGTTTAATCCAATGAGGAAGAAATATTTTTTCTCATTGGTTTATCCAAATCTGGATCAGTAGATTATCTTGATTACACTTTACGTGCAACCATATATACACAATTAAAAAGGTATACCGATGGTCAATGCTTGCAATGCATAGCATAATGTATGTAAGTGTAGCCTGCCAGCAGAATGAAAATATCATAGTTGATTTGTGTTATGGAAGATGGAAGACGATTTAGCCAATGGCAAGTGGCATACGTGCAAAGATAAGCGCAATTTGAATTCAGTTTTTCAAGGAGCATCTTTTTTTTTTGGTTTGAAAATAATCTTTACTTTCGGGATCGATTAGCACACTCAAACTTTAGGCTAAATCACTATGTGAAAACTGGAACATGTGATGAGCACTAATAAGTACACTTGGAGGACACCCAAATCACCACAACACATATTTCAGAGACCTTACGATCGTTTCGTTGACAAAGTCAACATCTTCAGAGGAAGAAAAATTCTGAAGAGAATTTTTCTTCCTCTGAAGATGTTCACTTTGTCAACGAAACGATCGTAAGGTCTCTGAAATATGTGTTGTGGTGATTTGGGTGTTCTCCAAGTGTACTTATTTAGGCTAAATCATTTGTAATTTTTGAGACGTTTGAAAAAAATAATTAAATTTCCACATACAAAGGAAAATACATAATTGGTCAAAACATATTAAAAAACATTCGCGTAACAATTCTGATAAAGGTGTTTTTAATTTTTATAACCACTCATCTAAATGGGGATTGTGACCGCAAAAAGTAGTTAAAGTACTTTACTTCATGTGACCTCAGAATATACGTTATATAAAATATATACTGCCATTTAAATTGAAAAATTAAAATACCTTTTATTCTGAATTCGAAAATATTTTGTTTTGAAAAAGCAGTAAGAGTCAAAAGATATTTTAAACAAAATCAAATAGTACTTAGGTATTATAGAAACACCCAGTGTTAAAATCTAAGACTGCAATGATTCCCACCCATGCCAATTACCAGTTCCCATCAACGATCAATTATTATCTGCTATAATCCCTCAAACTCAATACTTCCTTTAAATAAGCACAACTGTGCATTCCTTAAAACGATGTGTAAAGAGACAATATCTATATATTAAGAGAACTGCAGTGAAACCAATTCATCTCGACATAATGAGTAGTGCTTGAACGATGATGTTTTATGTGGTGATTTCAGTGTTAATTTGCCATCTGTTGTATAATGTAAAATAACTTTCAATAACCCAAATGGACCAAACCTACAAAACGACGAAATTGTGATTAAAACATTGCATTCCATTACATGTTTCAACGTAAGGAGGGAGAGTTCATTACCCTCGTATATTCTTTATGTTACCCACTAAGCATGGTAATTTACAAATGCTTACCGCAACGTTAAATAATCTGCCATTAAGCAAGTTAAGTTTGCAACATTTCTACATGTTTGCAAGCAAAAAAGCAATGCAAACTTACAAATGAAACTTTAACGTAACTTTCAAATATAATATCTCGTTTGCCGGCTTGCTGTTTTTCTCCATTTGTAAGCTCACGTAAAGTTACAATTGTAATGTTTCTAAAAGCTTGTTTTAATTTGTAAACAACATTTATTTGAATTCCCTCCGTTTTGGTGATCGTGTATGTTCGATCGTATGTCATCATCGTCCAATAGCAACATAGCAACACCGACGCCAACAGCGAACTGACTCTGACAAAGCGCCCGGCATTAATTAATGGCGGTTTGTTGTTTACATTTTTTATAATTGCGTCATCATAAGTTGTTATTTGATCTATGTCTATTTATTTTCCTGGAAGTTTTAAAGATTGAATAATCTTATTGTAGCCTGAATTGTTTGAATTTTGGGTAATTAAGTAATTCGTCTGGAGTGTAGATAATGAAACATGGAGTATATCGACAAACATTTCAGGTAAGAATCCCTAAAACAGCAATGAAATTAGTCACTTTTCTGTTGCATAATTATTGTGGTATGTGGCTATTGGCGAATTATTACAAAATGGCTGCATTTATATTTTTGTTTCTTTTTTTTGAAATATACTCTTACGAAAAAGAAACCCTAATTGCTAAATACGAATTTTGTTATGTCCTTAGAAGCAGCCTGGAGATGTCTTACCTGGTCAGACCAATTCATTTTAAAACGTTAAATATGATTGACCTATGGAAGCATGTGGCTTATCCATAGCAATCGACATCATAAGAACAGTGGAACAGTACAGTACCCGTCAAGCTGCCAGGATTGATTATTTTGCACTTGTCGCAGTATCCTATGCTATGGAATATTCATATGGGTTAACTCATCAGCAGAGGAACATGTGTTTATCATGCAAAAAAGAGCAACAAGGACTGCAACAAGAAAGCTGCCCTAATGTGTTCCAGGCCAATGGGATACTTAGGTACCCTTCCAGCTATATCCTTCAGTATATGTATTCAAAATATCCAGTGAATCATGAAGCTCGCAACATCAATACCAGGTGCAGGCATGGATTGAAAATAGAATTGCACAAAAAGGAGAAAACAAAGCAGATGTTTGATTACTTGGGAATCAAATTCCTCAATTTTCTACCTAATGTTATTAAGATGCTCCCACTAACAAGATTACAGTAGGCACTAGTGGATGTTATAAAACAAAAACCAAGGTGTAGGAAATTATTGGTGCTCAAAACTAATGTGTATAGTGTTACAGGGTACTTGTATTCATTCGTTGTAGTGTGTGTGTCTGTGTGTATGAGTGCGTTAGGCGAAAACTTTGGAAGACAAGTTCCACTAGCCACAGACTTTATATATATATATATATATATATATATATATATATATATATATATATATATATATATATATATATATATATATATATATATATATATATATATACGTAATTCATTGTAGTCATAATTTGCTTCATTTTAACTCAATGTTTCTGAATGTATACAGACATTGACGGTACTATACTTACTCGATAGGGATAGTTAAGACATGCGTGAACACTTTCAGACACTGTCGCCATATTTAAGCTATTTTCGCAGTGATTAAAACCAATTCCTTATACATAAAAATGGACACGAAAATGCAAGAACGATTTAAATCTAACAAAATACGTTTATCTAGTTAGCAGCCTCTGTGATCAAGGGGTAAGAACGCGTGCCTCTGGACCCAAAGCGCCCGGGTTTAATTTTCAGTAGAAATGTCAAATTACTTTTCAGTACATACTGTAAATTAACATCAACCGAGGTTGTGGCATCGTGTTTGAGCAAGTTTAACATCTGCACGTTTAGCCCTTAAGTGCGGGCGTTAAGATGTCAGTCCCATGTACCATGCAATGTTGGGCACGTTTAAGATTCATATCTTCCTCACAAAAATTAAGTAATTCGGAAAAATGTACAGGATAGTGAGGTGAAACTGCGCCCTGGCGTTGATGATTAGCGATAGCCGCGGAAAAAGACCGACGTAAAAAAACATTTTCCTAAATCCAGAATATTTTTGCAATAATAAGTCTTAGGTTTGTTAATACAATTAGCGTCAAAGTAGTTGACTTTACACAAATTAGAGAAGACATAAAAACTTAAAATGGAATGACGCATTTACATAGATGTGGTGCTTGTTCACAAACTAATAAAACAAAGGTGTTGAAAATTGATAGTTTTTAATTTAACATATTTTTAAATCAGCAAAAATATTTTGTGTTTTCTAAAAAAAATAGCTTTATGATGAGCGAATTAACACCATCTTAATTATTCGAAAATAACATCTGGTACATTATGTAATTTTTTACTTCTACATAAACTTTCAGTGTAAGCTTATTAGCATAAAATATTCAATATATAACGTTTCTGAAATATCTCATTTATAACTCTTAATAACATCCTATTTCTTTTTCCAAACTTATTATTTATAAACAACTAGCACTTGAAGCTTGTTTAGCAGCAATTACTTAAATATTATTTGATGAAGGATATAGGTTTATTATTACGTAAGTTAGTGCGCATTTTTCATAACGTCGGCCTATTGCGGAATCTTTATTTTCTATCATAAATGTATGACTTAATAGTTGAGAGCAAGACCTCCTATACCAATTTTTTCCAGTTTTATCGATAGTAAATCAGGTGAGACTATATTGAATGCTTTTTTTAAATCAAGGAATAGTCCCATACATTTTGTGTTATTATTAAGAGAGTCATATAACTTTCAGTTACATTTATTTTTGTATAATAATTATGACAAATAAAATATATATTTTTTTATGTTATCTGTAAATAAATTTTGCAAAAAGCCAAACTGATTTCTGTTTGTAGGGATCAGTTTAAAAAAGAAAATTTTTAGTTTTTTTTTTATTCTAACATCCGATCAGATGATGATTATTTAGCGATTTTCTGAAAAAAAATTAAACATAAATAACCTTTGATACAAAAAAGCAAGAAATGATTATTTTATAGGATTATCTAGGTTTACATTTTCATAATATATAAGTAGTACATTTTTTTCACAAATGTTAAATGAAACTTCCTAATGACAGACATATTCTGACATGAAAGTATAATTATTTTTTTCTTATGGTTTTCTTTACTTCCACTGCACTTCCACTACTCAAATTTCCGTGAATAGTTGAAAGAAACATTTTTTAGATTTCTGTCAAAAAGCCTTTTGTGAATATCTATATCTTGACAAGAGTAATTTTTATGTAAATTGTTTTGATATGTTCGTTGGCCAGGAAAATCCGACCAGTTTTTTCGGGAAAATTGTTGTACTGTTTCAAATAATAAAGCTATTTATCCATTGCATATCTTACGTTTGCTTAATTAAACTTTCTCTAAAATCGAAATGAACGCACCATTATATATATTTCTTTTTTACAATAGTATTTGATATGTTGACTTTATTTTATGTAACATATGTTACCACATATTTTAGAAGCTAAAAAAATTCTCGCCTCTTAAAACAAGTAATGCTGCAGAAGACTTTGTTTTTTATTGGTGTTTCACACGTTCTTCTCGACGACTAAGAGTTATTTAGTAAAACAATATCAAAAACAGTTAATTGGTATTCATTTGGAAAAAAGAATTTTTGAATTCGGTCAATTAATAACGATGTCACGAGCTCAAGTTATCTATTTTGTCGCTGACTTTTGACTAGAACTGCATTTTAGGCTAAACATGGACACGCTCGCTATATGTCTTAACTATCTCTATTGAGTAACTATAGTCTGTACTTAAGTGACAGTGACTTACCATGTACATTTGATGGTCAATAAAATGTATATATCTATCTATCAGCATAAATGAAATGTGTTGTAAGTCTTTAATTTTTTTATGTAATAAAGATTTTATTCTAATTAACATTGTCTTAAGTCATTTTTTACAGTTTTACAAGAAATATATATTATGTGTAAATACACCGATATACCTATATTCAGTATCAGTTTGTAACTTGAAATAAATTCAGTTAATCAAATACAGTTTCCTTTTTTCAAAAATGCTTGGACACATTGGTTATTCATTCAAGTTGCAGTCTTTTAAAAAATCTATACAGTATGTACCATATTTGAAAAATGACTTCATCGATAATTTCTTTAAATCAACCCTACGTTTCTGTAGACTATTTTTAAAGTTCTTACATGTGAAGTTGTAGAAAACCAGCAGATTAAATTTTTTTATTCATTGATAACTACACTTTTTTTTTCGTGCTTTTAACTCAAGATTTATAATAAAAATTTGAAATTTGGTGGTTTTGTATCGCTTGATGTGTATTTTAAAAATAGACAACAAAAAGCTAAGGTTGTCATTTACAAAAATTATCAATGACATTTGACACAAATTGTATAATACATTTTTGAAAAGATTGTAACTGACAATATTATCTGACTCCGAGCATTTTTGAAAAAAGCTGAAGTAGATTAATAGGAATTATCCCAAGTTACAAACTTGCACTGTATATATAATATATACAATTGCAAGTAAGTTGCAAAAGTGAGTTTAAATTTTACAACTTTGCTAGGCCCTTTTAAAATTGAAGCTTGCTGTAAGGTAACAAGTGTAAGTATAAAGAAAGTTTGTAGCAGCTCACTACAGTAAACTTGCAGTAAGGTTACAAAAGAAATACTTGCATTTCTAAAGTCACTGGGGGGAAGATTTGCCATTTGCAACAAACTTGCAGGCTTTCTGCAAGTTATCTAGCAAACTTACACTTGCTTTGGAAAAGATTCTGCAATGTTAATGCAATATTACCTTGCTCAGTGGGTATTTATTAACAAGCAGAAGTTTATGTAACGTAAATGTATCAAGTAGTAGTAGTAGCAGTGGTGGGGAGGCCAACGCCAAGCAAGTAGGCCACAATGGGCCCTTTTTGCCAACCCCAGCAACCCAGCAACCATGCTCTACTCTTCCTCGGTTCCGTCGCCAAACCGCCTCGACCTCGAGATGATGGCCATGACGGTCTTCAATTGTACGGTACTTACCTGATTCCTCTGCAGAGTCCTTGATCCGAACAATTCTGCTCGAAGACTCCCAAAAGCCTCGCATTCACACAGGTAGTGGTAGGACGTTTCTTCATCCTCGCCACATTCCTGGCAAATGGGATCCCTCTCTACGCCTATCAATGTGAGGTGTCTTCTAAGGGCGCAGTGGCCTGTCAGCACCCCGAGGATGCGGCGAAGCGTAGGTCGACTCCTTCCGAGTAGCCAGACAGCTTTATCTCTGTCCGGCCCCTCCACGAAGTCCCTCGCCTGCCTGCAGCCATCAACCGACCCCCAGTGCCTCTCCATTGCTTCCTCGGTCCACCTGTCTAAGACGACAGAGACTGTCTTCCTACTTATGCCTATCGCAGGCTCCGGGCCACAGAACGGCCGCCGGGAACCGAGCTTTGCGAGATTGTTCGCCACCTCATTCCCCGCCACGCCACAGTGTCCCGGAACCCACACCAGTTGTACCTCCTTCGTCCTGGCTAGCCCTCTGAGGGCGTCAGCGCACTCCTGAACCAGGGGTGACCTGATTCTGGCCGCGCAGACTGCCCGGAGGACCGCCTGGCTATCCGAGCAAATGCACACACATTTCTCGGGACTCATCTTCACATCCTGTCTATTGGCCACAGACAGGATAGCATACGCCTCTGTTTCGAATGCCGTGTTGTATGCGCCAAGAGCATAGCTCTCGCGCACCCCCAGGCCCTCGATGTATATTCCTGCCCCGGAGGATTGCTGGTCCTCCAGCCGCGATCCGTCGGTGAAACAGACCAGGCTTGCGGGCTGGAATGCAACCTCATTTTCCCTCCACTGATCCCTACTGGGGATCCTGAGGGTGTATGGCCTAGTCAACCTAATATCGTCCTCGGCATCCCTCACCTTTATGGCGGAAATCGGAATTTCCTTTTCCACCTCCTTGGCGACTCTTGCATGCCCTATTACTGCTCCCTCTCCGCTCCAGTTACCTGAGTCCCGGATCCTAAGATGCGACGCCATAGCCTCCCTTCTGATACAGATGGGAAGCGGTGGCAGCATCAACAGGACCTCTAGCGCGGCTGAGGGTGTCGTCCTCATAGCGCCTGTGATACCCAGGATAGCCAGCCTTTGGAGTTTGGCCAGCTTCCTGCTGGTTGTTTGGTTCACACCACACCACCAGACCAACGCCCCATATAGGATTCTCGGCCTGACGATCGCAGTGTAGATCCAATGAAGGATCCGGGGATTAACTCCCCAGGTCCTCCCTATCACACGACGCAGCTGCCAGAGGGTCGCTACTCCCTTCCTCACAACTCGTTCTATTTGCGACCCTCATGTTAGTTTCGGGTCCAGGATCACCCCCAGATATTTGACCTCCCGCACTAAAGCTAAAGGTTTTCCAAACATCACGGGCGCCCTGAACCCCTCTACCTTCCTCTTCTTGGTAAATAGGATCATCTCCGTCTTCGCCGGGTTTACGGAGAGTCCCTGCTCACCACACCACCTTTCGATTATGCTACAGGCAGCTTGCATGCACTCACAGACGACGCCGAGGAATTTGCCGGTGACTAAGACCAGCCCATCATCAGCGTACGCCTGGGCGTAGAAGCCATTCTCAGAGAGCCGCTCCAAGAGGCCGTCCATGACCAGACACCATAGATGAGGCAAAAGGCAGCTCCCCTGGGGACAGCCGCCCGTCACCCCAACGTCCAGCCCTCGGCCCCTCAAGGTCAGCGACACTCTCCTGTCCTCCAGCATGCTCGCCACCCAGCTTATTAGGGACCTCGGCGTTCCCCTCTCCTGTAGGGCGTTACAGACCGTATCCGTCCTTGTCTTATCAAAGGCCCCCTCCACATCGAAGAACACAGCTAATGTGCTCTCCCCGTAGTGTAGAGCCCTTTCCACCTTCCGCGTCATAGAGTGGAGCGCCGTCTCCGTCGATTTCCCCCGCTGGTACGCGTGCTGACCTTTGTGGAAGGGATGATCCTTGAGGATCCCTCCCAACATAAACCTATCTACTAACTTTTCCAATGCCTTAAGTAGGAAGGATGTTAGGCTGATTAGCCTGTACGCCTTGGCCAGCGTGTAGTCCTCCCTTCCCGGTTTGGGAATGAAGACCCCCCTAACCCGGCGCCAGGCCTTTGGGACGTAGCCTCACGCCAGGCTGGCCCGAAAAACCTCCCTTATGTTGGGAAGCAGTATATCCAGGCCCCTCTGGAGCAGGGCTGGAAAAATCCCATCGCAGCCTGCGGATTTGAATGGAGCGAACTCGCTCACCGCCCAGGTTATAGAGCCATCTGTGACCACCTCCTCCGCCAGCTGCCAGTCCGCATTCGGGACTGTCCACCGGCCCGGTTCGGCAGCCTCCGTGACGGCTCCACCGCCCTCAAGGTGAACTTCGGCGAGATGACGCAGGGTCTCCTCACCGGTGCTTGTCCAGCTCCCATCCTGTTTCCTTAAAGATCCTACATTACTACCTAACTCTTGTTTGAGTACTCTCACCAGCCTGGCTGCGTCAGGCAGGGAATTGACTTCCCCGCAGTACGCGCGCCAACCAGCTCGCTTACTCCGGCGTAATTCCTTCTTAAACTCCCTTCTGGCAGTCCTAAACTCGTCCCAGGCCGCTTCACCCGATTCTCGGACGGCTCGGTTTAAGGCCCTCCGAGTCCGCCCGCGTAGTACGGCGAGATCCTTGTTCCACCATCTAACTTTGATGGACGGTTCCCCCCTAAGTGGTGACGCGGCCTCGTAGGCTGCCATTATTTTCCCTTCTAGGGCCTCGACCTCGCTATCTAATGCCTCTATAGAGAGTCTACTCCCCTCTGGGCTCCTTGGCGACCCACCGAGGCCTATTAGATAGGCATCCCAGTCGGTCTTCCTTGGATTTCTCCTGGGGGGAGGACTCTCACGGTCCACATCCAATTCAAAGCTGATCATACGATGATCAGACATTGATATGTGTTCCGTCACCCTCCAGTTAGATATATCCTCCGTTATTCCTCTGCTCGCTAACGTAATGTCGATCACCTCCTGTCGGATACGATTGACAAACGTTGGAGCTGTACCTCTATTTAATACCTCTAGGTTCGTTGTAGCCAAGTACTCTAATAGAGCCTCACCGCGTGGGTTGGTATCCGTGCTGCCCCACAATCTGTGGTGAGAATTGGCATCGCAGCCTATTATCAGTTGTAGCCCATGCTCCCTCGCGTAATCGACGATACGCACCAATTCCTCCGACGGAGGCAGCCCCCGCCGATCGTAGGGAACATAAAGGCTGCACATCAGAACCTTAAGCCTAATATTACTCACTTTATACTCCAGGACAGCTGCTGTGACGTCCCTGGACCCGAGCTGCGGCAGCAACATCACGTCCAGATCCCTCGACGCCAGTATGCATGTCCTTGGTTGTTCTTCCTGTGCTTCACCACCGATGAGGATGTTGAAGCCAATTCCTCCAAGCCCTCTAACTTGCTTCCTAAACACATAAGGCTCTTGAATCAACACTACGCCGCCTGGACCGCCTGCGAGGAGCTTTGCTAGCTCCCCAGTGGCATCCCGGCTATGCTGAAGGTTGATCTGGCCCACCCGCAGTTGCCCCGCGAATTTAATCGCGACGCCGCTCGGGCGGAGGCCTCCCCTGGTCGGAGCCCGTCCGTTCGCCCGCCGCAGGCCGGGCGGAGGCGACCGCACTCCATGTCGGAACTCTGGTTACACTCAGAGTCACCAACTCGAAGTACAGCCGCCAGCCTTGCCCGTCCAGCTCGCGAGCTACCTCAGGCCCCACCGAAAAGACCAGACGCCATGCCCCAGGTCCTCCTGCCGTCTACAAGTGCCACCACTGCCCAACATTGAGCGAGCGGTTCTGGAGCGCAAGCATCCTGACAACATCCTCTAGGTCCACCTCTTGACTTCTGAGCCAAAAGCCGATCCGGACCGGCCATGGGGCGCCCCCTGCCCTTACGGCGCTGAAGGCGATCTGCCCCACCGTCGTCCCGGACCAGCCGTTGAGAAGCCAACTCAGGGACTCGTCATCCTCGGCGGTCACCAAGAACCACCCCGGATCGACTATCCCAGAGTTGCGGAAGCGGAGCTGCAACGCCCTGTCGGATATCGTCATGGCGTCCAACATCCCCGCCAGCAAACTCCTCCTTATTGGCTCCGCCTCTTCCGTCAGGATTACGCCATCCCCCCTGTTGGAGGTGATGACTACCTGCATTTCCCTCCTACCCGCCGGACCTGACGTTCCCGAGGGGCCAGGGCCCCGCCCCAGCAGCCGGGGTCGCTACCGCGCCCCGCCCCCGAAGGAGTGGGGACACATTAGCCGCTTCCCCCCCGGCCGCCGGCGCACACCCGCGGCTAACCCTCTTGGCCCGCCTCTCCGGCGGTGTTTCTTTTTCCGGTCTTGGGCGCTTCGCGTACGCGCCCCCAGTTGACTTGGGCCAGCCTGCCGGCCTCGACCGTGGAGAGCCTGATGGTCCCCCCTGAGCCGGTGGCCGCCTGTCCAGCTTCTGTTCCTGTGGGCTCGGCTGCGCCCCAGATCTCTTTTCTTCCTGCTTCTCTGCCGACCGCCCGGGGGGCGACACAGGGGTAGAGCCTTACGGCCCCTCCCCCACACCTCGGCCCTCGCGCGGTCCCGTCGGCAGGACAATCGCCTTCACTTCCTTTTCTCTCGCCTCACGGTGCCGTCGTCGCACCTGCCGCCAGGCCGCCCGATCCGGCAGCTTCCCAGCCCTGACGATCCCTGAGGGTTCACCCGGCTCAGAAGCAGCCCGACCGGCCGCAGAGGCGAAGGGGATTTGCGGCGGCCCCCCGCCTTGCGGAGTCGCCGCTGCCGAAGCAGCCTGCGCCTCTGGAGGACTCACACCCCCCTGATGACGCTGCTGCCTCAGCTCCTCCCTCTCTCGCCTCCTTTTCTGGGCTCTCCACTTTCTTTTCCTTCCTCTCTTCCGTTTCCTTCGCGACTCCTCGTCCTCGGCCCCTCCCATGGACACGTCCATGGGCCCGGCCAGACTCGCAGCCGACGAAGTTCGCCCCCCGTCGCTCCCCCCGGCAGCAACGTCCCCGACGGACCCGTACGGCTCCACCCCGGACACCCCGCCAGGAGAGCGGAGGAGCGTTTCTTCCAGTTCCCTGCTGGAACTGCTTGGAGAGACAGGGATCTCTCTACCTTCTACCTCCTCGCTTATTTTTGGCACGTTACCTTTATATTCTCTGTCCTCATTCATGGTTGCTAGAAAAAAAAAATTGTGTGATGGTGTGCTTATGGTTTGGTGAGCGTATAGATACGGGAGGTCACCCCACCGCCCCCCCCGGCGCTTCATCCGTGATGAGACTTGATTCCGTTAAGAGCGGCTCTGCGGCCACGCCGTGGCGACCCGAAGCGTGCAGCTAACCCCCTGTTCCGGAGCCACCCGGTGCTGCTGGCACGATCGAGCATATTTCGAATGGATGATAGGGCAGCCCCCTACACCGGCCAAGGCAAGGGTGGGCCCCTGTACTGTCCATACGGCGCCAAGTGTGCCAGCCCTGGTTTGCACAGCGCTGCCAGTCCAGAGCAGGCTCCGCTCGGAGCCCCTCCTCGGAGTCCGCGCCGAAGGCCGAGAAGCCCAACCCGATCTATGTGCCTCGTGTCTGTGTTTGTATGCGTGTGTATGATGTGTGTGTGAAGGTTTGAGACTTTAGTAGACCATCGGCCCTGGGCGTTATTCCCATTGCCGACAGTCGCGCCAGGGGTGGCACGTGGAGCCAGTCTCTAGGAGTCCAGTAGCTAAGTCACTCGCTGATCGATCAAGAGAACGATCAGCGCACGACCAGGCTAAGGGACCACACATGTATCAAAGAATGCAACTAGCTCGAGATTTCCTGGAATATCAAGTTTCTGCGAACACAAGCTCCAGCAATCAATAATACAGAATGAAAATGCCGATCGCCGTGCTGGTTTGTCCTAAGAGTTTTTTTTCTAGTCTTTGAAGCAACATTCATGTTACTTGCTACTGTTACTGTTTTTTTTTTCCATAATCCTTGCATTTGACAATATTAATATGAAACATTTTCTGTTTGACCTGAACGTACTACACGCAAACATGCCCCTTCATAGTAAAGTTTTTAGCAAAAATACGTAAAGAAATTTTCAAAAAATATATAATATAATGGTTTTTTGAACAGATTGGAAAGCTGAAGCATACCACGTTGTCCTAAATTTTGGGTGGGTGGTTCATCTCCAATTTTTCTTGTGTAAACCTCGAAGTCCATCGTAAATCCACTAACGGCACGACAGCAGACTCACATTTTGAAACCTCTCCATTGGGTTGAGTGGCATATGCAGTATGTCCCAAACTGGATGAGAATGTATTGCTATATCCGTTATTATTAGAGATAGGGAGACGGTTAAGCTAGCAATGTTTTGTAGAATTTCATGCTGGTTCCAAATATGACTTGTATTTTGCCCTGCCTCTTTTCGTTTTCGAGTTATTTTGAAAAAAACAAAATTTGTCGATTTTTTTTTTCAATATCTAAGTAAGTAGATCTGACATGTCTAAGACCTGCATATTATCAGGACAATTTTTACAGAGTAATCTTTTTGGTGTATTTTCAAATTTGGTTGTCATTTGTTTTTCAGGTACAGGTATGTATTGTGTTTATTATGACAGCCATATTGGATTTTTTGCTCATGTGATAGCCTATGAAAAGAGATTTCCAATGATGTACAACATGCTTCAGAAATCTTGTAATTGCACTGACAATTTTGAGAAAAACCGCTTTGAGGATAGTAGGCTATGAAATCCAATACCAGAAAACAAATGACAAAAAAGTGTTCAAAAAGCAGTAGGCCATGGAGTCTAACAATAGACTTTTACTTTTAACATAATTTTCCATAATGATTCACGATAAAAAATAGGAACTTTGAGCACACCAATGAATCGGCCCACAATTACAGATGATATTTTACATTACATTATCCTAAAAAATTGTTATAATTTAATTAAATAGGTAAGCCTAGTATATAACTAAATATGCTGAAAGAACTCAATAAAAAGCAGATTAATGATTTATGAAGACGCCTTTGAACATTGTTTGATTTTTAAACGTAAGTCAACTGAAAAACGACAGAAGAAATGTTGCTATGGATATAACACTATTGCGACAATTACGAATGCCGTAATTCTTAATTATCTGAACAATTTGAGGTGTATTTAACACGTTGCTTAAAATTTTGTACTAAATAGTTTGTTTCCTGTTTATTTTAAATATTATTAAACAATATGTTCAGTAATGAAGAATATTTTGACATATTGGAATGTTATATTCGTTCTAACCGAAATACTGAGGCAGCTACAAATTCATATCAAAACAACTACCCTGAAAGACAGCAACCAAACACCAAAATATTTCGCAGGATAGTGACCAATCTATTGAACGACGGTAGCTTCCACGCAGAAAAACTACCAATGCCTAGAAATGAAGAAAGAAATAGTGCCGTATTACTTCAAACGATTTTATGGTGAACAAATTGACGTTCCAAAAAGTACGGTACACCGTGTATTAAAACAGTCATTACCATCCATGCAAACCTGCAATCGTACAAGGCTTAAATGTTGACGATTACCCTAAGCGACTTCAATTCTGCAGATGGTATCAAGGACAATGTCAGCAAGATGAACATTTTTATTTGAAAATAATATGAACTGATGAATCCAGATTTACAAATTGTGGTGTGTATAATCTCCATAATAGGCATTATTGGGCAAATGAAAGTCCCCATCTAAAGGAAGAAAGACGATTGCAAGACAGATTTGATATTAATGTTTGGTGCGGCTTATTAGGTAAAAAACTGTTATTTTTATTTGCAGATTAGACAGTGAATTTAAAAAAAAATTCAGGTAACTTCATTGTTGGTCCGTTCTTTTTTGAAAATAATTTAACTGGGGAAAGGTATCTTAATCTATTGAGAAGTGATATCTTACCAACAATTTGAAGAGTTCATGATAATTTAGAGGAGATTTGATATCAACAAGACGGTTGTCCAGCACCAAAATTTTAATAATCGTGTCATTTGTAATAATGGGCCGGTTCATTAGTGTGCTCGAAGTCCTGATATAACACCCATAGGTTTTTATTTTTGGGGTACTCTGAAGAATGATGTTTATAAATTCAATCCACCACAAAATATCAATGAATTACGAAACAGAATCACGGAAGCTATAAATCATATTAACCAAAACACCCTCACCAGAGTTTGCAGGCATGTTTCAAAAAGGTGTGTAAAGTGCATTGAACAAAACGGTGGCCATATTGAACAATTTTCTAATGTTATTGAATATTTTGTCATTTGTTTTCTGGTAATGGATTTCATAGCCTACTATCCTCAAAACGGTTTTTCTCAAAATTGTCAGTGCAATTACAAGATTTCTCAAGCATGTTGTACATCATGGGAAAGCTCTTTTCACATTAGCAAAAAAAGCAAATATGGCTGCCATAATAAAAACATTGATACATGTAGCTCAAAAACAGATGACAATCCAGAGTTAAGAATAGCACAAAAAGATTACTCTGTAAAAAGTGTCCTGATAATGTGCAAGTCTTAGACACGTCAGATCAATGCCTACTTAGATATTGAAGAAAAAAAAGCGACATTTTTTTAAATACCTCAAAAACGAAAAGAGGCAGTGCAAAATACAAGTCATATTTGGAACGAGCACGAAATTTTACAAAACATGGCTAATTTAGCCGTCTCCCCATCTCTAATAATAACGGAGATAGCAATACATTCCCATCTAATTTGGGACACACTGTACTGTTTCATTAATGTCCTTCCTTTGAAGCCGGCTATACTTTCATATATCAAACTAAATCTAGATGGACGAAATAAACTTGGCAAAACGTTTTGTATATGTAATATCAAGGCTCTTATTTTATAAAGTTCAGAATCTGGAAAACCACGCGTAGACATTTGACTGTTATCATTTATATTCAGACAACGCAAAAAATATCTTTAAGCTCATTACACGAGCAATTCTTTCCACCTGAAAATTTCCATCCTCGACCAATACTGTCTTATACTTGGTAGTCGATGACACCCCATAAAAATTAGAATGCCCAAGAAGGCAAGAAGTTCATCTAACTGAAGGCTTCAGTTCCACGTTGAATGACATATTTATTTGACTGGGACACAATATTCTGGAAAACGCATATTGTCTAAATTTGGCACAGATTACTCTTTGGGCTAGCAGTATTGATTGTAACTGCCAGTCCTCCTAATTTGTTTATATTACCAGCGGTAAATTTTTCAGCCGGTTTTAACTGTTTTGTAAAAACAAAATCATCAGTGCTTCGAGTATGCAGACCCTCATCCGTTTTACTTTCTGATTTAGACGTCCGATTATAAAAATTAGGAGCGCTAACTGGGAATAATGGTATTTCGGGAACGTAGTCATGATCAAGTACTGAACCATCAGAGGAAAAGTCACCATCCGATTTACTTTCGTTATAGTTTTTGCCGACAGTGTCATGCGCAGTTGCTCTTCTTTCGAGAAAAACACTTTGTACTGAAAGATACGATGTTGAAGAAACTGCAACAGATAAAGCTGGTGTTGAAAGTTCTGAAGTAACAGACGATGTTAAAGGATTTGTTGACAAATTGGGTCTGATGGTGAATGACGGAACCATTGGCACTATCACTAAGCCCGCCCTGTGATCGTCATGAGTGGCATGAACCAGAAGAAGCAGAAACTGGACGATCGTCTTTCGCATAAGAATCCCTACCAACATCAGAATTTTCAGCCAGTTCTAACGCTATCTTGTTTATAATCATCTTCAACTCATGTGGTTTCAGACATTTGTAGGACCAACGGTGATACATAATAAAGCTGAAAATAAAAACTGCTTCACAGGCTTGCATAGCTCAGAACATCTTATCCAAAATGCTATCCATATAAAATCAAAATGAATAGAACATTTAACACAACGTAGTTTTACTATCAAAATATGATGCCAAAAGTAGTAAAACTTAATTATTTTTGTAATAGGTGTTTTTATAACCTCTTTTTTTTTTAATTTCCAAGACTGTAACAAAGTAAACGTACAGTCAGTACCTAGAACGATAATATTATAAAATATAAGTTCGATAACATATTTTTCACGTCTTACCTTTTTACTTTTCCCGAAATGGTCACAAAATACGCTACAATGTGACGACATCTAGTGGCTAGTAACTTAACTGAGGTATACAGAAACGTATTACATCAGTTGAATCTATAATTCGTACCCATGCAAAGTCCCCAGACCAGCTGGGAAGTATACTTCCCATTAGATTAGGGGGTGGTAGGATATTTTTTGCTATTATTTGTTTCAATTTAGAACTTAGCAGTTGTAGTGTTAACATTGTAATAATTTAGATTGGCTATAATCTCATTATATACCAGGATCGTAAACCATATAAGCAGCATAAATGATATAATTGTAAAGTTTTAAAGTTTATAATTCGAGTTTTTTAAAACTTCGACAAAGGGCACAGTTACTTAATTCACATACGACTTGCCTGATTTAATATAGTAATTATTAATACGTCAATTCAGATTTATAACGTTATTAAAAGTATGCATGTAACGTGACGTTACAAATTTATACATTTTTTATGTATGTAAATCATTACCTACCTGATAACTGAATGGTGACTCTTTGTTGTCCAAGTTCATTGGCAGCTCTGCAAGTGTATACGCCTAAATCATTTTTCTGCACTTTTCTAATTAATAGGGTATATTTATCCTTACTGACTAAGAAAACAAGTCTAGCGTCCAACAGAACTGGGTTTTCATTTTTAAACCAAGTAACTGTAGCTTGTGGATTTGAAGCAACAACGCAATCTAGGTGAGTTCTATGTCCTGGAGCAGTGTGAATCCATGATTGGTTTGTTAGCACCACAGGTGAATCTAAAAGTATTTCGAATAAATGATTTTTTTTCTTAACCGTTTCTGATTGAATACACAGATGAAATCTTGTTTTTAGTAACACTATGTATTTTTAAGAGCAAGACTGTTTTATTGCTTCGTTTAAAAGGCATAATTTGATCTAAGAGTGAGTGTGAGTGAGTTTCTTGTTTTCATTTAACGTCGACCTATTTTTGCGACTATGGCAAATTACACCTGACACCTATATTTTTTGATATTACTATGTTTTTTATCTCAAAAGGGGTGTGGTTGAAATATTTTTACCTTAAGCTAATGTTTTTATTCAATGTCTTAAAAAATATTTATTTTCTAATAACAGCTTGATATGTTTCTAGTCATCATAAAAAAATATTACAAAATTCATGTATCAACTTTACAGTGATATATATATATATATATATATATATATATATATATATATATATATATATATATATATATATATATATATATATATATATATATATATATATTCGCTGGTTAGGTCACTTGTGTCCTTAAAATTGGCCACCCAGATCACCAGATTCAACTTATTGTTAAACAGCGACTTATTAAGATCGTTAAATAACTTAGAGTTTGGTCTGTTACAAGACAAAACTGACACCGGACCTAGCGCATACAGCGCATTAGAAAATAGTAATTCTGTCAAGATCCCGGACTGCATGGGCTCTGACCATTTTTCAGTATCAACAATAATTAAAACACATGATGGAATTCATCAAACTTTCCCAAATATTAAATGGAATGAGTCAATGGCGGACTGGAGCACATTGAGAGATTGTATAAAAATGCTTTATCACTCTTGACCAACTTAACTGATACCTGGAGACCTCGCTATCGCAATAAAAAGCCGGATAACTATAAACATAGTACACACATAGTATATATATATATATATATATATATATATATATATATATATATATATATATATATATATATATATATATATATATATATATATATATATATACAGTGCCTTCCAAACTGGATGGGAATGTATTGCTATCTCCGTTATTATTAGAGATAGAGAGTCGGTTAAATTAGCAATGTTGCAATGTTTTGTAGAATTTCATGCCTGTTTCAAATATGACTTGTATTTTGCTCTGCCTCTTTTCGTTTTAGAGTTATTTTGAAAAAAACAAAATTTGTCGATCTCTTTTTTCTTCAATATCTAAGTAGGCGTTGATCTGACATGTCTAAGACTTGCACATTATCAGGACACTTTTTGCAGAGTAATCTTTTTGTGCGATTCTCAACTTTGGATTGTCATTTGTTTTTGAGCTACAGGTATCAACATTTGTTTTTATTATGGCAGCCATATTGGATTTTGCTCATGTGATAGCCTGTAAAAAGAGATTCCCAATGATGTACAACATGCTTGAGAAATCTTGTAATTGCACTGACAATTTTGAGAAAAACCGTTTTGAAGATAGTACCCTATGACATCCAATACAAGAAAACAAATGACAAAAAAAAGTGTTCCAAAAGCAGCAGGCCATGGAGTCTGACAATAGACTTCTACTTTTAACATAATTTTCGGTAATGATTCACTGTAAAAAAAATCTGAACTTGGAGCACACCAATGAGTCGGCCCATTATTACAAATTATATTTTACATTACAACATTATCCTTAAAAATTGTTATAATTTAATTAAATAGGTAAACCTAGTAAATAACTAACTTTATTAACAGAACCCAATAAAAAACAGATTAATGATTTACGAAGACGCCTTTGAAAATTGTTTGATTTTTAAACGTAAGTCAACTAAAAAACAACAGAAGAAAGGTTGCTATGGATATAACATTATCGCGACAATTACGAATACTGTTATTCTTAAGTATCTGAACAATTTGAGGTGTATTTAACACGTTGCTTAACATTTTGTACTAAATAACTTGTTTCCTGTTTATTTTAAATATTATTCAACAATATGTTCAGTAATGAAGAATATTTCGACATGTTGGAATGTTATATTCGTTCCAACGGACATACTGAGGCAGCTGCAAATTCATATCAAAACAACTACCCAGAAAGACGACAACGAAACACCGTATTGAACGACGGTAGCTTCCACGCAAAGAAACTACCAATGCCTAGAAATGAAGAAAGAAATAATGACGTCTTACAGGTTTCAAACGAAAACCCTCCGCAACCTGTTCGGTTTTATGGTGAACAAATTGACGTTCCAAAAAGTACGGTACACCGTGTATTTTAACAAAGTGATTACCATCCATACGAACTTACAATTGTACAAGGCTTAAATGTTGACGATTACCCTAAGCGATTTCAATTCTGCAGATGGTATCAAGGACAATGTCAGCAAGGTGAAAATTTTCATTTGAAAATAATATGGACTAATGAATCCAGATTAACAAAATGTGGTGTGTATAATCGCCATAATAGGCATTACTGGGCAAATGAAAATCCCCCTCTAAAGAAAGAATGTCGATTGCAAGACAGATTTGGTATTAATGTTTGGTGCGGCTTATTAGGTAAAAAACTGTTATTTTTATTTTTAGATTAGACAGTTAAATTTAAAAAATATCAGGTAACTTCATTGTTGGTCCGTTCTTTTTTGAAAATAGTTTAACTGGGGAAAGGTATCTTAATCTGTTGAGAAATGATATCTTACCATCAATTAGAAGAGTTCATGAAAATTTAGAGGATATTTGATACCAACAAGATGCTTGTCCAGCTCACAATGCTAGGATCGTCAAAGAATTTTTGTACCAAACTCTTAATAATCGTGTCATTTGTAACAATGGGCCGGTTTATTGGTGTGCTCGAAGTCCTGATATAACACCCATGGATTTTTATTTTTGGACCACTCTGAAGAATAATGTGTATAAATTCGATCCACCACAAAATATCAATGAATTACGAAACAGAATCACGGAAGCTATAAATCATATGAACCAAAACACCCTCACCAGAGTGTGCAGGCATGTTTTAAAAAGGTGTATAAAGTGCATTTCTATTTAGTGTATTTTTAAGTTTCCATTTGATTATTTGTTGAGTTCCGTTTCTAATTGTGTTGTTTTGTGGAGTTTAAGTTACTAAAGTTCAGGTAACTTCATTGCTGGTCCGCTCTTTTTTGAAAATAGTTTAACTGGGGAAAGGTATCTTAATCTATTGAGAAATGATATGTTACCAACAATTAGAAGAGTTCATGAAAATTTAGACGAGATTTGGTATCAACAAGCTGGTTGTCCAGCTCACAATGCTAGGATCGTCAAAGAATTTTTGTGCCAAACTCTTAATAATCGTGTCATATGTAACAAAGGGCCGGTTTATTGGTGTGCTCGAAGTCCTGATATAACACCCATGGATTTTTTTTGGAGTACTCTGAAGAATGATGTGTATAAATTCGACCCACCACAAAATATCAATGAATTACGAAACAGAATCACGGAAGCTATAAATCATATTAACCAAAACACCCTAACCAGAATTTGCAGGCATGTTTCAAACAGGTGTATAGAGTGCATTTCTATTTAGTGTATTTATAAGTTTGCATTTTATTATTTGTTGAGTTCCGATTCTAATTGTGTTGTTTTGTAGAGTTTAAGTTACTATTTGTTATTGTGTTATTAAACTGTTTCGCATAATATTACCTAGCATTATTACCTAATTAAGTATTGAAAATTAAATCACAATATTTTTTTATCGGTAATCAATAAGAAAATTATGTTAAAAGTAGAAGTCTATTGTTAGAGTCAGGGCAACCGTCTCCCTATCTCTAATAATAACGGAGATAGCAATACATTCCCATCCAGTTTGGGACACACTGTATATATATATATATATCCTTCTTGTTTTCAGGATATTATCAAAACTAACGGTTTTAGTTGAAATGTTTGAGATTTGATGAGAAACGAAAAAGATAAAAACTTCAAATTAAATTTTTAAAAAGAAAATTTGACAGTCAAACATTTTACGAACAGTGGTTTACAAAATTATGATTAAGCATAATACGTAGTGTGATACAAGTGTGAGCTTTTTGTAATACAGACTGTATAATTCAATAAAAGAAATAAAGTAGTAAAGTAGTGGAATATAGTTCTATGGACATTGAGATGGAGAAATATTTTAGTTGGTACGGGCGTTGGAAAATAGTTGGTAATAATAAAATAGTAGTTTGAAAAGCTTTGTTTTGTTAGTCAACAAATCCAGAACCCCGTAGAACGTAAAAGTATTATTATTGTATATGTATATGATTCATACCCTTATGAGCTACTGCACCTATACTAAAATTCATATTTTTATTTTTTGCCGAAACTTACATAAAATGCTTAGTTCAATTTGTGCTTTGGCTGGTTCTCCAACGCCATTTGCTGCAGTACATTCATATAATCCGGACAGTCGTGGATCCGAAGCAATAAACTTCAACATTTCTCGTTGACTCAGTAGTTCTATTTCTCTTCCCTATAAACAGTTTTAAAGATAAAGCAGAAAAATATGGCACATTTCCTAATGGATTTAGCAATATCAGTTTCATACACATTAGTGATGTCAACATGGATATCAGTTTTTAACATTTATGCGCAGTTTCACAAAGCTCGATTAAATATTTAACCGCCGGTTAGGTAATCAAGTCTTGAGACGACCAATCACAGACTATGATTCGGGTTTTTGACATGACAACCAAATATTTTGAAGCTGTGAAACTGGGCACTACACTCTTTACTGTATTGAAAGTTTAATCTTGCTTATTTTTTTTGTATAGATTTTACATAATATTTGTGTAAGTTTTATGTCAAACAGTGTAAATTATGTCTATGTTGAAGTGAACATCGTATATTTTCAGCATGAGATTATGATTGCTGTGAAACTGGGCACTACACTCTTTACTGTATTGAAAGTTTAATCTTGCTTATTTTTTTGTATAGATTTTACATAATATTTGTGTAAGTTTTATGTCAAACAGTGTAAATTATGTCTTTGTTGAAGTGAACATCGTATATTTTCAGCATGAGATTATGATTGCTTTTTTGAAAATATAAAATATTAAAATATTAATTTAAGTTTGAACGTAAAGTGCTAGTGATACTAATTTACAGTTGTGTTAATTTATTCAGGTAGTATTTATTTTTAGTTTGTTAAAAATTAAGTTTTCATAAAAATTTTTATAAGTGTATAGTTATGGAAACACATATGGGCAACAATAATAATAATAACATAGTGTTACTTAATACCGCAGGATCTAATGTATATATTCCATGGCGTGTGGTAATCCGGGTGCAAATTAGAAATATGCCAATACAATACAGTGACTGTGATTGTCAATTATTGTCGTTTGTCATCCAATCCGTCAAATTGTAGATGCATGTTTTGTTTTTAATTTTTCCTGATTTTGATGTTTGGATAGATGGTATTATTGTATTATTAATTTGCAGATTTTGCGTGGACTCTTTTTATTATTTATCGTTCAAGCGTATTAGTTACTTAAGCGTTTAAGCATGTAAAAAAGAAAAGTATGGTATGGAAATATTTCATAAAAGTAATTGAGAATGAGGCTCAATGCAAATTGTGTAATTGGAAACCGATTTTTCAAAAATCGATTTTTTTTGCTATGATTTTTATTGAGTATTAAATTATGAAGACAGTACATCAAAATTAGTCAGGCGACAAATCATAATTATATCCTAACTAGGGGGTGAAATACCAAAATGTATAAGGATTAATGCTGTAAGTTTTGAAGTAGAATCGTACATTCACCCTTTAGTACAATATAAAAAGTTAGTTGCAAATTGGCTTTTTAAAAAATGCTATCTAGACTCCACGTGATTCTCGGTTCAAAAGGTAAGCAAACAAGGTTTTTTTCGGCTTCCCCTCTTCTAAAAGTCGTTGATTCCAGTAATATTTTCTTTGTTTTCTGTTTGTTAGTTATTGTCTCCACTAGGCAAGCAGTGTATCCGTTATACTCAGAGACAATATACCCTAATTCTTTGGTATATCTATTTATTCTTAAAGAAAAATAAATTAACCTGTTCATTAAAAAATTCAGACCGGTCATTTTTGTGCGTACGTATGATGTGAGTCATTCAGAATGTAACTTAGAGTGGTGGTTCCCTTCCTATGAACTTTAGAAAGTACATTATATTATTATTAATTTCTCATTCGTGGGTAAATTTCACAGAATAAAATTTATTGTTTAATTGTGTTCAATCTGTGTGTTAAACACTGCGAAATCGTCACGTAACAAAATTATACTCTAGGAAAATACTCACTTTCACTTTTAAGATCTGTTTCAAATCTACCCAGGCAAAAGTCCGCAATAAATGGCGAAATAGAGTTGCCCATTGCGTGCCTTGGGTTTGTTCAAAAAACTCATTGCTGAATTGAAACATATTTTGTTTAATACGGAGATTTGTTAAAGTTAAATATTCTTTGAAGACCTTTTAATCTGTGTTATTCATTGTTAACAACTCCTCTAAATACGTTAACGTTTTCTTCGTGGGAACGCTAGGAAACAATATTTCTTATCATCTGTACTAGTTATCAAAAATAAAGAAACTTTAGAATTCGATGTCCATAGGGAGAAAATCACCACTCTAAATTACATTCCGAATAACTCACATCATACGTACGACCAAAAATGGCCAGTCTGAAGTTTTTAGTAAACATGCTAATTAGTTTTCCTTTAAGTAAAAATAGTCATACCAAAGAATTAGGGTATATTAAGAACGTAGCCGAATATAACGGAAAACAAAGAAATGTTAGCGGAATGAACGATATTTAAAAGAGAAAAAGCCGAAAAAAACTTGTTTGCTTACCGTAACCATAACCAACATTTTGAACAATTTTTTTTTAATGTTGCTAGGTAACCCAAAAGACAAGGATAGTACCGCTAAAATGTCTAAATTTAGAAAATAAGTTGTAAAGACTGCGATCTTAAATACGCCGGACAAACAAAAAGATCAATTGAAATTAGATTTAAAGAACATTTAGCACAACTAAGATACAGTACTATTTGGAATAATATTCACCACGTAGATAAGGAGAATCTAAAATTGATATAAAAATGTAGACAACTAGGACAGCTGAACGCTTTCGAAGGATATATATATATATATATATATATATATATATATATATATATATATATATATATATATATATATATATATATATATATATATATTATTGCTAAATATAGTAATAATAAAAAGGTTATCAATTTGGCTCCGCAGCCTATGGGGAGTTTATTGATTGGCCACCTTACAAGAAAGAGCAACAGAAGCACGTCCAAAAGACAATAAAATAATTCAGGTATTTCCGCCATACGAAATATGTTAATTATTGTTTTGTCGTACCGACCTCAATCGTTATAGACCGACTACATGCACAAGAATATAAACAATGTTGTAGATGTAAGATATTTAGAATTATTCATCCTCTGATGACTCTAACTTGGTTAGTGAAACGATTGTCCGGTGTTTTAAAATGTGTTGTGGTGATTTGGGTTCTCCAAGTCTACTTATATGGGAAACGCATTATAAGCAAAACTATGCACGCAACACTGGCGGTTTTAGTAGCCTTATATTTTAAATACAATTTCGATATAACACTTGAAATGGCAATACAACAATTCATGTGCCTCGGAAAACGATTTAAAGCTAATTCGTCATTAAAGGCAAAACATAGTAAATTTATTTTAGAATACAAAAATCTGGGTAACATGAAGCAAGTAGATAATGATGTATTTAATTCGAAACATTTTGTGTTACCACATCACACTGTTTTTAAGGTTTCTCTTTCAACAAAACTTTGAGTAGTTTTTAATGGTAGTAGCCATTCCTCAAACGGCGTTACTTTAAATCCACTTTCAATGGTCGGTCCTACAATTTAGCTAAATTTGTTTGATATAACAAGATTTCGAATGCACCAATAGAATGTATCGGCAAATTTGATGAGTTTCAGTTATTCAAAATAAACCGCATTACTTACGGGATGGCAAGTTCACCACCATGCGATGCAATACGAACTTTTCAACTAGCAGGTGACGAATGTGACTAGTTTCCTACGGCATCTACGGTTATTGAAGAGATTTTTACGTGGATAATGTTCTAACTTGATGAGTGGAATTCAAATATAACATATGCGCATGCGCAAACCCAAAATTTTAGTTTTCAAGTAAGAGGGCATATGTGGGGTATCATTGTACTCGTCTTGATGAGGAGAGATTAAATATTTATTTATCTAAAAAATTTATATATATATATATATATATATATATATATATAGGGGGAACTCGAAAGCTTATCAAGCAAGATGGTGGTAGCAAGATGATAGCAGCAAGGGGCTGCCTGCACACAGCAGAAGCAGCAGGAGCATCTGAATTCCTGTCGAGACTCGCATACAGCAGGAAATAAAATAACGTTTGCTTGTTATATTCTCAAAGCCGTCCTACAAAAAGACCCCCTTGTTTTCTCTATTTGTTGCGAGTCCTGCGACCAAGTGACGCTGATTGATGTGGCCATTCCAAATACTAATAATCTAGATATAAAGTACAACGAGAAGATCACTAGGTACAGAGACCTCGAGAGACAAGTAAAGAGACAGTGGAGGGCAGATAGTGACCGAGTGATTCCAATAGTCATGTCGTCAACTGGTGTGGTTCCAAAGAATCTTCGAGAGAACATTAAGATACTGGGCATTGGAGAGCATCTTTATAAGGTTATGCAGTAGGCGGTACTACTTGAAACTGCCCACACCGTTCGAAATTTTTTGGGAAATGCGGATGTGTGGGGTTGTCGTTCACGGCCCGATAACTTGGAAAGGGCTCCGTCTAAGCTCAGTCCCTTTGGTATCTGAGATACTTGGTATGAGTGAATGTTTTCCTTTGTGGGAGTGTGAAAGCCCTTCAGGCTAAAATCATAATAATAATAATAATAATAATAATAATAATAATAATAATAATAATAATAATAATAATAATAATAATAATAATAATAATAATAATAATAATAATAATAATAATAATAATAATAATAATAATAATAATAATAATAATAATAATAATAATAGTAGTAGTAGTAATTTAGTATAAAAGGTTGTGTATTTTTGCTCAGTTTGAAATCTGAAGTACGTAGAACAAGTTGTGGTTAAAAAATATGATGAACAGCAGCAGAAAACGAAAATCTGTTAACACAGAAAATAGTAGCGGTGGTGGTGAAGAAGAAAAGGAGAATCTAACACTTGAAAATATCATAAGTAAACTGTATGCATTATATCCAACAGAAGCATGTGAACAACAAGAAAGTAATCAAAGTATTGAAGATATTATTAATCCCGCATATCCTAAAAACATACAAACAACTAAATACAACCCATACAAGAAGATATATTCAATGAGAATGTATAGGAAATCAATAAGAAAAGTATTGAGAAAAAACTAAAAACAGAAGATTGTGACCTTACATGTCAAACAACGTTCTTTCACGCCGAAGGGTGAAAATACTTACTGTTGGAGTAGATATTTTGTTAAAGTTTCTCCCTATAATAAAATTATCTGAGTAACATTGCAGCAATCCAGTGCATTCCAGTACAATAAGCTATAATGTAGAAAATAACCCAACAGACAAAGCTAGTGAATAATATAATTTAACCAATTACATGATGAAAACACAAAGAAAAACATTTGTTTAATTTAAACTGTTTAGTGATGGATATGTAAGTGATTTCAACAAACCACTAGAAGCTCTTACTATAATTGAATATATTGGATGTGGAGTGAGAGACTTATTGTTAGAATTAAGATTTAAAAGTTTTTTATTTAAATATGTTTATAGCTAACGTTCAAACCGAAGTTTCTAAGTATAGAGGCATATCGATGCTTTCCTGCTTGTTTTTTTATCGCGAAATTGAAATTTTTTGAGAATCTGCCTATTGTATGTGAAGTTATACTCAAATACTCGTATCAACATACAATTAAAGATATTGTGACTTGTAACAAGTTTTAATGTATTAATAATGTGGTTTTTGTCCTATTCTATTTTTTCTTATAGTATCAAATTTATAATGTGTTATTATATGTATATAAACTCGATTAAAATAATTTAAAAAAATATGCGAGTTTTTTATTAAAATATATGTAGAGCACAACGTAACAACAATGTTTTTACATAGACCAGTGTAATCTTCAACCGTAATGCGACAGTAACCCAGATGACTGCTTTAATAGATAAAACATCTGTAATATCCTGTGTGGAATTTTATGTTTTTTCCCGATTAACATCTGCTTATCTGCTGATCAATCAATTATAAAAGCAGGATCACTAGCTAACCAATTTTATTCGCGACTTAACTTTACGGTTAAAACGTTTGAATTTTTAAAACAATTTATTTACTACTTTAAACAATCAATACTTAATACATAAATGAATAATATAAAATAATGACAAAGGTAACGATCAACATACAAGTGATCTAAAGTCTAGCACGCGATGTGCAGAGTCTAACTACTCGGAACAAGAATGAACGGTTGTATCCTTGTGAGCAGCCTATTTACACACTACACTCCAGGCGTGGCACAATTGTCTCTGGAGGTAACAATGGATCTGCTGAGGTAGATTCTCACGAGTGATATTCAGTCCAACTTGCTAGTCTGAGCCTGCATACTTGCGGCTCCTCCAAGTCTACTGCTGACTCGACGGTCCTGACTGTGGGAAGGCAACTTTGTATCATAAAGGCCCATTGTTGGGGCTCCATTTATCTCCTCCCCTTTTTAAAGAACGAAGCTATGGTTCGTTCCGGATTTTCAAGGGAAATCCGGACTCTGTGTTTCTTGGACTGTTTTCCTTATCTTCTCTTGTTGTTCTTCGTTTCTTCAACCCCATTCGGACGGCTATTGTTGTTATTGCTATTATGACAGCTACGTATAATAGTATAGTCCATATACTCAGTTGATGGATCGGTATCTTTATTGGTCCTGGTATATTCTGTTTAATATTCTGAAGTTGATGTTGTATTTGATTGATGTTATGTAGCTGTATGTTTTCTAGTGATAGTTCAGGTACATTTTCTTGATTTATGTGATCTTCTGAAATGTGGCTTTCTAATTTAGGTAGATTGAATAGCTGTTGTGTTTTTGCTGTTGTTGGGCCGGCCTTGTAGATCTTGGTGCCTAATCTCAATTGGCAATTTGGTTGAAGGTTGACTAAGTTGGTACCTTTGATTATGTTGGTCCACTCCTGTTCCTGGCAAGTTATTCTGGCGTTAGTTTCTTCGAGTGCTATAACTATGTATTGACTGGTTCCATTTCTCGAGACTGCGGTTTTTATTAATTTTGACTAATTCTTGATTACAATTGTTGATAGGTTTTTGAAATTTGATTAGTTCGATTTCACAGGGGTTTTGATCATTTATGGTTGTTGGATTGTCGCCTTTACAAAAATATATCTAGTTATTTAAATTTTGACACTCTTCATTAGGATAGGCATATTGTTTAATGCGTAGGATTAGGTATTTGGTTCTAGGAATTATCATTGTTAAAGTGTCTGTATTTCTAGGACAGGTAATGTGTATAATTGATAATAATCATGCTCTGATTCGTCTACTACTAGAAGTATCTCTATTTGAAATATAATTTGGAAATTCTTTTGAAAAGATTTTATTTTAAATATTTTTTCGTATAGATTTAGATCAGTGGTTGTTATTAATATTGCAGTTGTTACATAATTTTGTATTTTATGGATTTCTTTTATTATAAACTTTGGTTTTAATATTGACGTGTGAAAGATTCCTAACTTTGAAAAAGTGATTGCATTTTCTGTTAGTGCTATGTGCTGTGTAAGTAATTCTAGAAGTTTTATGCGATGGTAGTGAGTTAGTTGTTCGCTCTTCAGGCTATCGATTGTATTACCTAATTCATTTATTCTATTTACTATTGTGTCCTGGTTATGACTCAACCCTACTATTGTTCTATTGAACTGTACTATTGCCTCGAGCATGACTGAATTTCGAGACTTGAAAAGTTCATGGATTTTATTTTGGTCTGTCGTTAAGATCGCTTGATATATGCGTTTCCCATCTTGTGAATCGAGATTCCCTGTGATCGATTTCAATATAGAACCTAGTCCGTTTATCATGCCACGTTTCTGACGGTTATTAACCAGATTGTTATTTGGAAAAATCGTGTAAAATATATCGTCTATGTTGTCTATGGTGAAATTCAATGTTAATATGAAATTATGATATACAGAATGGTAATCGTTCGTCATGAATGTAACGGTGTTTGCGTAGTGTCTTTTTATTTGGTTGTAGTCCTTATGTAATTGTGTCAAGTCATGTATGTGTATTAAATTCCAACTGCTAGTCTCCGTATATGCTGTTCCTATTTTCTATAGTAGCATGCCTGGATTGTCTGATAAGTCTTGTATTTGGGGGGTTATTCCCGTTATAAGGAACCTGCAAGACGTAAATTTCTTAAATGTGCTATAGTCTCTTCGTCATTTTTATGGTTTATTAAAATAGCCTTGTTATGCTCTAATAATGATATTATTTAATACGGTCCTGAAAATTGATTTTTATGTTTTTTTTATGGTATCTTTTTATAGACAAAATCGCCTTCTTTGAATGGTTGGTTAGTGTTTTTATTTGTCCGTTGTAAGGTTTTTAATTTTGAGTTTTCTATTCGTCTTCTTACTATTTCGTAAATAATTTGCATTAAGTCCTTATGTTGTACGTTGTATTCTTGTGTAATTATGACTTCCGTGTCATAATTAAACATTTCTGGTATGTAGACAAATATTAAATCGAAAGGTTTTAGTGTCTGCCGTATCGTCGAGTTGTAAGCGAATATACAGTATGGTATTAAGTATATGGGTTCATATTTTTAAATTTCATTTTAAATAATATATAAATTTCTATAATCGTTCTGTGAAATCTTTCGATTGGTCCGTTTGATGTTGGGTTTTGCGGTGTTGTTGTATGTAACTCAATCTGATATGTTTCCAACAGTTCTTTAATTACCTGATTTGAAAACTCCGTACCTGGGTCTGCAATTATTGTTTTACACGCTCCATATTGTGAAAAGTATTTGATTACGTTTTTGGCAATTTCTGTGGCACTTTTACTCTTTATCGGAAATGCTTGGCCGAATTTACTAAACGGATCTATTATTGTTAGGAAGATAGCTTGTTCAATTTGGAATGTGTCTATGTGTAATATTTCTAATGGTTTGGATGCTGTGGGGGTGTGTCCCAATGCTATTTGTACAGGGTTCCGATTATACTTGCACGTTTTGCATAATTCGCAATTTCGTACCTACTCTTCTATATGTTTCTTTAAGTTGGGATAGTAGTATGTTTTCTTCATGCTCAGGTAGGTTTCTTCCGCTCCCCGATGATTACTCTTACCCTCATGGTATTCATTATTGTGTCGGTTAACTTCCAGACATCTATAAAATTTGGGTGATTGTACGTTATTAAAGTTTTTATTGATTGCTGAACTTACCAATTCGTAATCTTCATTTACAAAAATGCAGTAATATTTCCTCTGCGGTAAACAATATTCTTTTATAAATTTCTCTATTTGATCAGGTTCATTTAAATTAAAGTTCGCATATATGAAATTCCTTTTGTCCCTTCTGACTGAGAATATGTGTGGTTTGTCCGTATTTTTTAAAACTATCTGATGACTTTTGCTGTTAACGATTTCTTCCTCGAGTATCGGTATACCAGGTGCTGAGTATGAGTCCGCAATTGAATTTGCTGTTTCGTCATCGTAAATTTCTATTATTTCTTCTTCTTCGTCAATCTTATTGGCCATTGATTGGTTATCTATATCCAGTGGGTTTATTTCTACTCGGGAAAGTGCATCTGCTGCGCAGTTTAACTTCCCTTTCTTGTACTCCATTTTGAATTCATATTCCTTTAGTTTTAATCTCCAACGGAGCAATTTTGAGTTTGGTTGTTTTAAAGAAAACAGCCATTTTAGAGGTTTATGGTCTTAAGTATGGTCTGAAATAATTAGTTGCCCACACGATGGCTAATAACTCTTTCTCTATTGTGCTGTACCTGGATTCTGTGTCATTTAATGTTCGGCTGGCGTAAGCTATCGGGTGATCCGAATTTGGTTCACCTGGCTTAATATTCCGGCTATCGCTACATTTAAAGCATCGGTTGTTAATATAAAATCTTCGGAAAAATTCGGTGGTATTAGTACAGGTGAATTCATTAAGATGTCTTTACATGAATTAAAAGCAGCAATGTATTCTTCATCGTTAACGTTTATTTTAGAGTTTTTCCTTAAAAATTTGGTTAGTGGTTTCGTAACGTGTGCGAAGTTTTCTATGAACTTACGATAGTATCCAACTAATCCTAGGAATGACTTGATTTCCTTGGGGGTTTTAGGTATTGGGAATTTCCTTATTGCATCCAGTTTCTTTGGATTCGGACGAATCCCGTCTGGGCTGACCACGTGTCCTAAAAACTCGGCTTCATTCTTTAGGAAATCGCTTTTGTCTAGCTGGATCTTTAAGTTGCTTTGTCTGAAGCGCTCAAATACTAGTTTGAGTTTCTCAATGTGTTCTTGTAATGATGTGGAGAAGACTATGACGTCATCCATGGATACAAGGCCTGTTTGTCCAATTAGGCCCTCTAATACGTTCTGCATGAGCCTAGAAAAGGTTGCTGGAGCCCCAGATAACCCGAACGGCATTCTGGTGTACTCCCAATGACCTGTATCCGTGGTAAACGCTGTTTTTTCTATGTCCCTGGGCTCCATTTCAATTTGGTGATATCCAGAGATCAAATCGATCGTCGAAAAATATTGGGCTCGACCAATTTTGTCCAGTATTTCGTCTATTTTGGGAATTGGGTGTCTGTCCGGTATTGTTTTCTTATTTAGTTTCCTATATTTCACCATAATTCCATTTTTGTTTATTTGACTTGTCCATTTTTTCGATATAACCCAAATAGGTGAGCTATATGGGTTGTGGCTTTTCCTAATGATTTTTTGTTTTAGCATGTCATTTATTTGCCTGTCTACTTTAGGTTTATGTACGTTAGGGTATCTGTACAATTTAGAATGGACGGGTATATCATCAGTCGTCCTTATTCTATGTTATATCGCATTGGTGTGCGTCAATGGTTCGTTTTTATTCAAAAAGATTTCCTGATATTCTGGTAATAAACTAATTAATAATTGTTTTTCCACATCGTTTAAGTCGTCTGTAACTATTTGTTCAGTTATTGCGTCTTCGTTGTTAATTCGTTTTTGATTGCCCCCGGTATTGTGGGTGTTTATATGATTCATATGAACTGCACGACAAATGCTATTTTGTTTAGCAACTGGCTCATATAACCTTTGCGTCTGGTTATCTCTGATTTCAGAGGCATATTGTCTGTTTAATCTGCTGAATGGCCTGTTCTGTGTCGTATAAGCTTCTTTGGTTTCATTTAATATGTGGTTTACTATGTCAAGTTCATTATTACGTACGAAATATTGCTGGGTTATTATATTATTTAAATCTAAATGTGTTTCGGGTGATAGTAAACCATCTGCTTTGGTTTCTATCTTTACCGATTGATTATCGTTATAATCTGGAAATTGTATTCTTATAATCTTGTGATTCTTAAAATCTAGTTTACCTTCATTTAGCTTGAGGATTTCCATCCCCAGTAGACCACTGTAATTATTATTGAAATTAAAAAGACAGAACTCTTGTGTCTTCTCTGAAATGAAATTAAGTTTAACATGTGCACGTTTAGAGTGTGCGGACCTACCATGTGCAGTGTATTTCAAACGGCTGATTACATATATTATCTGGAAACCTATAATACGCTATGGTGGGATGCAAAAAATTTCTCGAAAAACTCGAATCTAATAAAAGTTTACCTTGTATTTCTTTTAGTTCTATATGGTAACCTACTTAATGCGCTAATGTTATTTATATCTATTACGGTTCTCGCGTTAAGGGAATTGCAACTGGAAAATGTTGCTGTCGGATATCGTATTCGTCTGCTGGCGAATTTTCATGACTTAGTTCATCATTTACATAATTTAAATCGTAATTTATTTCATTTATATTGTTATCGCTAAATTCCGTGTTATTTACGTGAGCTGCGCGCCTTTGTGGTTATTGTGTCAGTCTCGTATTAGATCTGTCTACTTCCATGGGTTCTTGATAGTTTCTGTTTACGTTGTGATTTATATGGGGTCGTCCCGATTGACTATTGAAAATTGGTCTTCTAAATTGATTAGAGAAATTTTGTCTCGGCACGAATTGTTGATTTTGTCGAGGTTGGAAGTTTGTTTGATTATTTTGAGCATTATTGTTTTGTTGAAACGGTCTGAAATTGTACGTTATAAAAAGGCGGGTTGTTTTGTTTCTGGAAAAATGTACGGTTCTGTCCTTCCAGTATATTGTTATTGATATTTGTATGTATCGTTTTGTCTCTATAATCGAAATTGTCTTCTGCGAATACAAATTTTAAAGCTTGTTCTATGCTATCGGGTGACCTACTCCTAAGAACATTACCCATTGGATTACGTAACCCCCAGAGGAAGACTTTTAAGGTCTGGTTCTGGTAAATGTCCATTTTAATTAACCTTACACCCTCGTTATGTTCGTTTGCGATTAAATTTGAGATGAGCAATTGCTCTATATGACGGCATCTGTTAGCGACCGACAGTGCGTTATTTCTCTGATCAGTGAAGCTCTGCACTTCTTAGATCTGACCATGAATTTATTATCTTCGTATTTACAATGAGCCGCGCTGTTCCAGTTAATTTTGTTTGTATATAATTTAATAGAAAGTGATTCATATATAAATTCTCACCGGCTACGTAAAACTGATTCATGACCAAGTTCGAAGATTTAAAAAAGTTGCCTACATTGGCTGTTGGCCATCAAATTCTGGGGATAGCCCATTCTTTGAATTGGTCTGTCATGTTGCTACTATTACTATTACTATTTAAATTTGAACGATTTTCTGTTACGATATTATCGCTAATACTGATCGATCTAAATCTATATTCTATATTAGATAAACTTTGTGAATCTTCTTCTGAATCAGACATATAACATTTCAATACAACACATATAGATAAAATTATATAGGAATTGTAAAATGGGATAGCAGTAAACTTGCCATAATACGATGGCTTCTGCTTTCATTTGGCTCTACTTGGCGACTGTTTCTGCACTAACTTGGTTCTGCTTGGCTTGAATTGGTTATTAGGCGTCGAAACGCTTGAAAATCGATATGCTTTCGGTTTTCTAACCAATACTAACGACAGCGCCACTTAAATTTACGGTTAAGACGTTTGAATTTTTAAAATAATTTATTTACTACTTTAAACAATCAATACTTTGTGACGAAGTCTATATTTTCAGAACAGCTGTATGTACTGAAAACGGCTGTTCGAAAATAAAAATAATATAATTCATACAAATAAAAATTCCACGCAGTAAAAATTATTATCTTCATCATTAACATTTCTTAAAAGTACGCATTTCCGAATTATCGCGGCGGTGTAAAAACATATCTGCAGAGATAAGGATAAGGTATCTTCCACCGATTAAGATGTTTCAGCCGGGGACTGGACAGAGAGAATTTAACTACTGAGGTAGATGTTCACCGTTTGCCGTAGCGTGTTGAAAAATATTTAGCTGGCAATTATATTCAAGAAATAGAGTCAGTTTATAGAAGTTGTAGAGAAACGTCAGTATACCGTACCCTCTTGTCCGTGGTCGTGAGAGACAAGTCCGTGGCGTAATAAACCTATCTAACGCCGTCGAGGTAAGAATATTTTAGTTTTGCCTTATTTGATATAATTGTAGCGAATTTTCGGATATTTTCCCTCAGTCCCCACGTGCCTACCCGTCGACGTCGAGGCCACGAGATTTAGTGCCGTTCCCCTTCATGATCCTATCCCCTCGTTGTTAGCGTGTCGTAATACTTCTGGAAGGTGATGCTGTATCTAACACAGACCTTCTAAGGGTATTACCTACGACGGTTCCAATTCGACTCTGGTCTGGACGCTGTAGTACACAAGCAGGCCAAGGTCGAGTTGGGATACGACATCCTTTTACAGGGTGTTCCCCTGTAACCCTCCCGCTCCTTATCGACGCCCTGACGTCGAGGCGCTGGATCTCTTGTTGTCGACTCCGTCGGCTAGGCGCCTTTTTAGCTATTTGGGGAGCGCGTCTCAGATTGACCCACTTAACGGCTGAATCCAAGGGTTGTAAACCACCGCACTCGAGGTTTCCGTCCGCGTGACTCCCGCGTTTTCTTTCCGTGGGGAATAAGTGATTTCGTTGGCCCGTCACCAGTAATATGACTTGTCTTAGAGTAAGTTAGAGCGATAAGTACATTTCATATTGTGAGCATACCAGTGTGTTGTAAAACCTTATAATGTAATAAATAGAGTGGAAACTACGTTCAGTCTGTTTCATAATCGTAAATAAATCTGCTACACCCTTATAACTTTCGGGAGGTCAGGTAAATACCGGGGGAACGATTAAAGCCCGCAACCCCGGAGGTATCTATACGGCCTGCTACATCATAGGCTACCGGACCCTCTCCACGGAGCTACCCAGGCACTCCGGCCACGTCGGTGGTCGGAGTCTTGTGACGAGGTCGCAGACACCCTCGTAGGGAGTAAACCTTCTAAAATCTGGCGCCCGGGACCGTTCCTGTAAATCCATTGATCCGTTCTACCGTATAATACACCCCGCAAGTCAGGCCTCGTTACAACTTAAATACTTAATACAAAAATGAATAATATAAAATAATGACAGAGGTAACGATCAACATACAAGTGATCTAAAGTCTAGCACGCGATGTGCAGAGTCTAACTACTCGGAACAAGAATGAACGGTTGTATCCTTGTGAGCAGCCTATTTACACACTACACTCCAGGCGTGGCACTATTGTCTCTGGAAGTAACAATGGATCTGCTGATGTAGATTCTCACGAGTGATATTCCATCCAACTTGCTAGTCTGAGCCTGCATACTTGCTCCTCCAAGTATACTGCTGACTCGACGGTCCTGACTGTGGGAAGTCAACTTTGTATCATAAAGGCCCATTGTTGGGGCTCCATTTATCTTGCGTTTCAATCAGTAGTTGTTGCAGTTTTAAAGTCGATAAAATATTTAAATGCAGGAAGTGCTACAAGTCGTTCAGTCGGGGCGATAATAAAAATCGCTATTAAGCTTTTTGCAGTAAGGTGTCTCCAAGCGCTTTGCTGCAATGCTTTTTTCGTTTATCGTTTTTCACTCGTCGCGATAGCTTGCTTAAGCACCACCGCCGAAATCACGGAAATGAGCCCGTACCATTCAAAAAATGTAAGTAATAATCTTATTTTTATACCTTAAATAATATACTATAAAATCTTCTTTTTAGTAGGGATTTTTCATAAAAAATTTAATACTCTAGATATGAAGTACATAGTAATTTTTTAAGGTTAAAACATAAATCTAGGTGTAGCACTTTTAATTTTTAATTAGTAACAAGTATATAGCCATTTTTTAGATATATCATAAACCTAAAATCCTTTCTTTTTGGTAGCGATTTTTCAGAAAATTTTAATACTCTAGATATTAAGTACATAGTATTTTTTTAAGTTAAAACATAAGCTCAATCATAACACTTGTATTTTTTAATTAGTAACAAGTATATAATAATTTTTCAGATGTACCATAAACCTATGTGTAACACTTTTAATTTTTAATAGGTATCAAGAACATAGTAATTTTTCAGATATATCATAAGCCTAAAATTTTTCTTTTTATTAGCGATTTTTCCTAAAATGTTTAATACTCAAGACATTAAGTACATAGTATTTTTTAAGGTTAAAACGTAAGCATATGGACAACACTTGATTTTTTAATTAGTAACAAGCACATAGTAATTTTTCAGATATATTACAAACCTAAAATTTTCTTTTTCGTAGCGATTTTTCATATAATTTTTTATACTCTAGGTTTTACGTACATAGTATCTTTTAAGGTTAAAACATAAGCCTATGCGCAAGACTTATGTATCAAGCACGTAATGCACTTATATGTAGCACTGATAAAAAATTAAATTATTCAGAGGCTTGCATACGTTTATACATTTATTAGCGATTTTTTGCTTACTTGTTTTGAATGTATTAACCCACATATCTCAAAATAATTATGTGCTACTAAATATTAGTTCAAGGCACAGTGATTTTGGAATGGGTGGAGTAAGACTAAGGGTATGCACAACCAACCAAAGGTTGCAGTGCTATCGGGGCGGCAAGGCCGCGGACGAGCCTTAAGGGAACAATATATATATATATATATATATATATATATATATATATATATATATATATATATATATATATATATATATATATATATATATATATATATATATATATATATATTTCAAAGGTTGTATTATTTACAGCAAGCAAACAGTCTACTCGGTTCATGAGCCTTCCAGTAGAGCAACGAAAAGGAAGGCAGCTATTGAAGGAGCAGGGCCTTCAAAAGGGAGAGCTGTCTCCAGATGCTTTACCTGGCATCAAGATATAGATAAAGTAAGTCAAACAGTCTGAAATTATCAAATTTTATAGCAAATTTTCATTATAAATTATCTTTAGGGAATTTGTTTAAAGTTAACATTTATTATTAGCGACTTTCCGTAAATTTGTATTACTCAAAATATCAAGTGTATAAGTGTTTTAAAAATAAGAACAGCGCTTTGACTTCATTTAAAAATGTAGGAAATTTTCATTATTTATGGGATTTGTTAAAAAATTAACATTTCTCTAGGGAACTTTGATTGCGATTGAATATATGTTGTGTATTTAATGGTTTTAAAGCTTATAAATAACACTCTTAAACAATTTTCAAGATAAAAACGTAAATTGTCGGGTGCGGGATTAAAACCTGCGAACTTCTTTGAGTCATAGAACTTAGATCTACTGCCTTAGACCACTCGGCCAACCCGACAGTTATTTCTTTTTGAAGCTTATAAATAAAACTCTTAAACAATTTTAAAATGAAAATTTAGAATATCGGGTAAAGGATTCGAACCTGCACACTCTGTTGTGTCACAGAACTTAAATTTACCTCCTTAGACCACTCGGCCAACCCGACACTTATTTGTTATTCTCTTTACACATGTTATTTGGATCCCATCTTTTAAGTCTGGAACACCAAAACAGAGCTTGTATTGATGGGGAAGATGGGGTTCACCTAATTAAACACGCATTTAACACACAACTAACCACATTCAGAATTCCAACCAAAGATGTAGTGATCAACATCAACGAATTCCTACAGTATGTCCACCCCAAGGCCTTACATACTGTAGGAAAGAAGATGGATCAACTGGGTTGTTTGAAAATAAGCTTCGAGTTGTTTGGTCTTTACCATCATCCACCCAAACAGCTCGACGAAACCAAGGGCTTTAACATTCGAGCTACACCAATCACTACACCCGCAGATGTTTGCAAGATTCTCCCCACTCGGCGGCAGCTCATATATGCAGCTACCGAGAAGCATTTTTCACAAAAAGCGTGTTTAAACATTCAAAACACAGACGAAAAATGTTTCATGCGGCCAGTCCTGATAGCTCTCCACCCAGTTACACACGGCAATCATCCTCATCACATATTGCATTATTAGCCCTATAAGAACGAGCTGGATTTTTCAGGTATTGAGTTTCCTGTTACTCTAAATCAAATATCCAAATTTGAAGAGCAGAATGATATTTCTATTAACGTTTACGGGTTAGAGAAACATTTTGATAATGGTAAATTCATCTACGATATATGTGCTCTGTTATACTATACGTTCCCGCAAGGCGAGACATAACAATCTATTACTATTGACCTACGAGGTCGAAAACAACACGCACTATTGTTTAATTAAAGATATATCACGTCTTGTGAGAAGTCAAATATCCAAACATCAACACAAAATTTTTTATGTGATGGATCTGATGCTTAATCTTTTTGGTACAGAATATAAATTATTAGAACATAAGAAATATGATTGTAATCACGTCAGAGTCTATTTACCCACCACAAATTTGCGCAAGGATAAATACGGTAAATATGTACCCGAGAATTTACTTACGTTTGTCGATTTTGAGAAGAAAATGCGTATGTCCTTTGTAGTTTACGCGGGCTTTGAGAGTCTTTTGTGTCCTGTAGAGAAAGAACAACCCCATAATTCTTGCAAGTCATTTACATAACATTCGTAAGCATGTCCCGTATTCGTTTAGTTATTATATTAAATGCTCCTTCGACGACTCGCTTTCAAAATTAGAAACGTATCGTGGTCCGGACAGTAGATAGTGCGACACCTGGGACCACCCCCTCCACTTTTTTCTGCGCATGCGCGATGACGTCAGTAGTAGATAGTGCGACACCTGGGACCACCCCTCCACTTTTTTCTGCGCATGCGCGATGACGTCATGCGCATGCGCTGACCTGTGACAGTTGACAGCTGACCTGTCAGATTTGACAGCTGTCAATGTCATCTGACCTGACAGCTGTCAACGTCAGCTGTCAGACCTATCAGTTTTGACAGATGTCAAATGTCATCTGACCTGTGTGACAGCTGTCAAATGTCACATCTGTCAAACGCGTTCCAAGATGGCTGACCTGTCATAGACAGCCGCAACCCCCGGGTTAGGTCTCTATGGAACTGTCTGATGACGTCAGATGTTCCAAGATGGCAACCCCTGTCCATAGATAGCCGCAACTCGGGGTTAGGTCTCTCTATAGAACTGTCTTATGTCAGATGACGTCAGATGTTCCATAGATAGCCACAGCCCCAGGTTAGGTTTCTATAGAACTGTCTTATGTCTGATGACGTCAGACGTTCCATAGATATCTACAAGTCGGGTTAGGTCTCCATGTGTGTTTGTCGAATACCAGCTGTCTGATTGTTTATTAAGGTTAGGTGTTCGTATACAGGCTGATTACCCGCCATTTTGATTGTTTATTAAGGTTATGTATGTGTTGTATGACAGAAGCATGCTTATTACCCGCCATCCGATTGTTTATTGAGGTTATGTTCACACACGTGTTGTTGTGTTTTATCGAAAATTAGCATCTGTTATGTCCAGAGATCTGACTCTTTGAGCAAGGGAATATTCTATTTGTAAATTGGTAGAGTGGGAGAATATTCCCTTGCTCGAGGGCAGACATAATACAAGAGTGTACTTACATACAACAAGAGACGTCATCCTTGTTTCACAGCTTAACACACACACACTACTGAACAGGTGTCTCCTGTGTTCAGGAAACAGACAGACAGACAGACAGACAACTGATTACCATTGTTGGAGCTTGTACATGCTGTTTGAAAGGATATAACATACGTAGGTCATGACAGCTCTAAGTCTTTGCTTAGAGTGACAGATGCATGTGTATTTGAAAGAAAAGCATTCGCCTGAAATTAGATTTGAACCCACGAACCTCGAATCGGCCATAGACAGCTTTCTCAGATATATACTATCGCTAAACCAATAGCTCCACAGACGCACACGATAAAAGTTTGTTCACAGTTGTATATATAAACCTAAACCAGTGGTTGTTTACATATGAGGTTATGTTCGTACACATGTTGATTACCAATCATCTGATTGTTTAGTAAGGTTATGTTTGTATTTGTTATTTGAATGCAAACAGACATAATACAAGAGTGTACTTACATACAGCAAGAGACGTCATCCTTGTTTCACAGCTTAACACATACTGAACAAGTGTCTCTCTTGTATTGAGGAAACAAACTGATGTAAGAGAGAGGGGCCTTACAAAGGATAAACAACGTTTTACAGTTGTTAACCTTGATCCTGTTTGAGCTTGTCTGTGTATCTGTTTAATATACGCAAGAGAGAGGCCCACTTAGAGGTAAACAACGTGTCAGTTGATGACCTTGGTGAATGTTATCTTGTGTTATATCTGTTGGATGACATCACCCCTGCAGTCGTGTTTGAGCTTGTCTAGAATACAGACATAACCGAAAGGGTGACATCATCCATGTATTTTAACCTAATATATAGCTTTTGACACGGTTTCCCATAAGAAACAACGTATTTGCAGACACACACACACACACGCACACACACACACACACACACACACACACACACACACACACACATACACGTATTGCAATGATTATGGCAACCGTGCAATGTACCAACAAATGGCGACTCAAACGATCTGAGTTGTAGTATACTCAGTTTGACGTTATAATGCTAGAAATACCGTCAGATCATCTATACACTCGCTGATTGGTGAGATATTTCGAGATGAGCAAGCGTGCATACAACAACATTGTGGCATCGGTTGCCATAAGTTGTGTGTATGAGTGTGAATATATATCAAGAAAATGGCAACTTTATGTGTGAACTATTAACAACATTGTGGCAACGGTCGCCATAAGTCCTGTGTATGAATGTGAATATATATCAAGAAAATGGCAACTTTATGTGTGAACTATTAACAATATTGTGGCAACGGTCGCCATAAGTTCTGTGTATGAATGTGAATATATATCAAGAAAATGACAACTTTATGTGTGAACTATTAACAACATTGTGCCATCGGTTGTCACAAATTCTGTGTATGGCAGGTGAATATATAAATATATATATATATATATATATATATATATATATATATATATATATATATATATATATATATATATATATATATATATATATATATATATATATATATCAAGAAAATGACAACTTCTTGCATCAACTGTATATAACTATGAACGACTATGCGTTGTTGTGGCTTCGTGTTTAAGAAGGTAAACGTGTGTATTCTCAAGTGATAAGCTGGACTGTGTAGCAATATGCGGCATCTATATTTACAGGAGTTTGAGCATGGAAATTAGGAATTTTGATTGAGATCGTGTGCAAGTTATAACATGGTTTGCCAGCAAGCAAAGTGAATTTTCTTTAAAAAATCACTAATGAGGAGATGGCTACTTTTGAATTTTGAAATTATTTTTTTTACATGAGCGCTAACTAGGCCCCCTAGAACACATATCTGGGGTCAGTTAAAATTTTTATGTTTATGTTTTTATATATATATATATATATATATATATATATATATATATATATATATATATATATATATATATATATATATATATATATATATATATATATATGTGTATATATATATATATATATATATATATATATATATATATATATATATATATATATATATATATATATATATATATATATATACCTAACTTGTCGGTTTGTTGATTATTTTTTCCTAGGCAATCCGCTATCGCCATTTATTGCAGGACCTTTTCATAAGCAGATTTGAAACAGATCTTGAAAGTGAAAGTGGTTATTTTCCTTAGACTGTCGTTTCGTTACGTGGATGATATTTTCACAGTGTTTAACACAAACATTTTCAGAATAGAAGATTTTATTGCCAAATTAAACAATAAATTTGATTCGATAAATTTTACCCACGAATTAAAAATTAATAATAAATTAGCCTTTCCAGATGTACTAGTTATCAAGAATAAAGAAACTTTAGAATTCGATGTCTATGGAAAGGCAACCACCATTCTAAGCTACATTCCGAACGACCCACATCATACGAACGAACAAAAGATGGCCAGTCTGAATTTTTTAGTAAACCGGTTAATTAATTTTACTTTAAACAAAAGTACATATACCAAAAAATTAAATTATATTAAGGACGTGGCCGAATATAAGGGATACAGTGCTTGCCTAGTGGAAAAATTATTCAATAAACAGACAACAAAGAAAATGTTGACGGAATCAACGACGTTTAGAAGAGAGAAATCCGAAAAAACTTTGTTTGATTACCATTTGAACCTCGAATCACGAGGGGTCTAGATAGCATTTTTAAAAAAGTCAACTTGCAGCTAACATTTTCGACAAAAAATACCTTAAAAAACTTGCTAAGTAATCCAAAAGACAAGGATAGAACGGCCAAAATTTCGGGAATTTATGAAATAAGTTGCAAATATTGTAATTTTAAGAACGTCGGACAAACAAAAAGATCGATTGGAATTAGATTCAAAGAACACTTAGCCCAATTACGTTACGATACTATAGATAGATCTTCCGTCGCCTGACCTAGTTAGGATAATAATCATCACGTTAATGAAGATAGTCTAAAATTAATAAAAAAATGTTAGACAACAAAGACAGCTAAACGCGTTCGATAGTATATATTTTGCGAAATATAGTTACAATAAAAAATGTATGAACGTTTCACCACCGCCGAATACGAGTCACCTGATCGATTGCTTTGTAAAATAAATTCCCACGTTTCAACACCTCCTAGAGATAACATAAGAATACAGATATTTCCGCCAAAGGAAACTGTTAACTTAGTTGTCGTTGAACCTTCCCAAAATTATTAGAGATGGACACCTTTTAGATAAGTTAATAAAGACAGTTCAAAGACGTCGTTCGGCGATAAAAAATACAATACACTGCAGAATGTGCCTGCGACTAGTTCCCCTCCCAGTTCGGTCTCTTTACCTAAGATCCGATATATAAAGTGATGTGAGTTTTTGAAGTAGTTAGAATTTTTCATCCTCTGATGGCGCTAACTTGGTTAGTGGAACGATCGTCAGGTGCTTTAAAATGTGTTGTGATGATTTGGGTTCTCTCTCTTATCAGTGCTCATCACATGTTCCAATCTTCACTTAGTATATCACGCTATATATGCACAGTCGATAATAAAATGATTATTTTTTTTTCACACATGGGAGACTAACTTACTCTTTTCATCAAATACAAAAATAGATGAATTGACGGTTTCCAATAAATGCTTTGGCACGTTTGTTCTTCCTCATTGTTCCTATCAAGGTTAGCTTCTTTTATAATATTTTTCCGCGACATCGTGAGAACTAGCCTAATTATCTGTGGTACAATTTCTGTTTGAACCTTGAAGGGCTGTTGTAAGATGGAGGACCTATTGTGTAGGAATTGAATGTTGTTTTTCTCTATCTTCTCTATTGATATAAAGTTTAGCTGAGCATAAATAAAATTTCAGACCATACTTGTCTTGCTTGTTGGGTATGCATATTGTTACACTCTTCGGGGTTCTTTATTTGCTGATTAACCATACACAGCTTTCCAAACCACTAATTTATTATAACTGACTATTTTCTAATAATAAACACCCCAACTAAGATATTTCTCTATTACCAAATGTCTATAGTTTATTTGTTGCCTTCTATTATTCCGGACAATCGCTTATTTAATTACTGACTACTCTATCTGCGGCTCATTTATTAATACCGTCTATATTAGTTCTATATCGTTCTACATGATTCCATATCTGTGACTTCTAGTGCCTTCTCGAAATATCATTCTAGAGTATTCACTGTTACCAACACACTCTGCAAGCTGTCTGTAGCCATAGAAGTCATATGCTCCATAGAGTTCATAAACTAAACTCTCATAGAGACGGATGTGAAACTGCCCTCTTCTTACATTGGACCCCTTCGTTCGCATTCTGACAGTTCTCTGAATAGCGTAAGCCTGTGCATATGGACTACATTCATCTGGCTCTTTGGGCTATTCTGAATGCGATAGACAACGTCCTTGATCCGTTTGACTAATTTTTACGGACCTTTCTATGATTTATATACTTTCGGTGACCGTCCCTGCATCGTACAGGATTGTAAAATCATACCCGATCTCCTTCTTTCAAATCAGTCGAATTAGCTGGCACGTCATTACGGGTCTTCATGCGGTCGCCTTCTACTCGTATATTCATTCTCAGAGTGAATGAGTAGCCTATATGCCTTCTCTTCATTATATAGGAGCTCTCTTTAAGCGAAGGTCTTACACTGCACTGGTTCTTCCGCCCAATTGCTCTTAACCTGGTGTTTCTACTTCAACAAAAATCTCTGCAGGCCCTATTTTTCTCGTCGGCATCAGCTCTTTATAACAAATGTATTCATTGGCCTTTTTCTGGGTTTGCTTCACACCTAAATGGCTCATACAAGCCTTCTTGTATTTCTCCAATAATTTCTTTTTTAGTTGCAACTGGCTGTATATATGGGACGTGTTTTCCTCTCTTAGCTTCCTTCACTGGAATAATACTTTCGTTGCAGACGTTAATGTTATTTTCTTTCACTGTGATTTTCTGCACTACCAATTTACTGCCAGGCGACATTACCATTCTACTAGATTACTACACTAGACGACATTATAGAGTATTCGCTGTTACCAACACACTCCGCAACCTGCCTGTGACCATAAATGTAATGTGCTCCATCGACTTTGTAAACTTTATTCTCATAGAGATAATATTTTAAACAGCCATCTGCCTCAGAAACGCAACAAGGTTGTATGAATGATTACGTATTCTAAAAGTGTAAAACTTTGTCTGCGGCATTCCTTAAAAATATTTCAAATTTGTCTGATAGCCGATTGTATTATTTTATTTATCTCTTCTCTGGTGGCTCTATCGTTAGATCCCAAACAGTTGATCAAAAACTCAAATAGATTTTTGGACATAATCTCTCTAGAAATGGGTGGTCCAAATTGAGTTGACCATATATCAGTCAGCGTAATATGAACCTTTTTTATTACTTAGATATAGTAATCCGGATAAGGCACACATTTCAACATTATTTGTGGCACCAGTATAATGTTGCTTAGCTTTGTAACGAGTCTTCATACTTTCAATTTCAGCATTGGTATATAATTATATTACAATTACTATATCCAAAATGTTTTGTGTAAAAAATATTTCATATTTTTTTACGTCAAATATAAATATCTTTTTACAGTTCTTGTGCTTCTGCGGTGAAAGTTATGCAGATATCATTTATGTCCATTTTTTCGAATATACTGTTTTCTAACTACTGGGAGGTTAATGGATGGCACAGTTCTGCCAAATAGAATTTGTTGATTCTGGAGCAACTGCATCAAATTCATCTTTTTCCAAGCTTTCGTTTTCTTCAAAGCCTCCATTTTCGCTGCCCTCTCTTTCTACAATATCGTCATCGTCAATTTCGTCTATAGATACTCAGTTTGCTGATTTAAACAAGGTAGTTATTGTCGCGTATGTGCCTTTTTACTTCCAAAGATTAGAAAAGTCAAATTTGTGCTTTTCATTACAAACATGTAGTGGCTCTATGCGGTTATTTACAGTGGTACTATGTTAAGTCTGAATAATAGATTTTTGAAATGCAGATTTGTCAGCCTCGTTATTTCAAAATGCAGACATATCTTCTCTGTATCTCGTATTGAAGTTTCGCCGATGTAGATTGCATTACAATGTGTAGAAGCTAATTTATGAATTCCAGATTTTGTCAACTGTATTTATGTGATGTACGTTGTTAGGAAACATAATTTTTCTTTTACGTTAGATAGGAGGTTACGCGTCGTGTTGTAAGATTTAAAGCGTCCTTTTTATTTGTACTGGCATTTAAAAGTTTTAAAATGTTTTCTGAAATATTCCAAAAATGAGTGATCGAAACATATTTATTATCTTTTTTGTCTCTTATTATGGACTGTTATAAGTTGATTATACTTTCATGTTAAATATTGTCACACATCACAAGACATTTTAAAGACGTCATCTGTAATTTTTATTATATTTGCTTTTTGATCAAAACACCATAACATAGCAACGAGTTTTTATTTATAGTTGTCAGTAATACGTATGAGTAAATTCAATTTTCTCCTATGTGATTATGCTGTCAAGCAGCGAAACCGGTAAGAAATAAGAAAACCAACATTTGTCAAGCCAGAAAAGAAGTTTCTACATCTGAATTTAGTATGGGATGGTTTCACCAAGTAAGGAGAACAGCAATTAATGCATTTAAATTTTCTTTGGTCGCCGACGACTCCACGTTGCTGTTCAACGGTTAAATCCTTCGACTTGACACTAGTTCCGACATTGTAAAGATAGTATAAACTTCACATACGAGAAGCAACATAACCATATATATATATATATATATATATATATATATATATATATATATATATATATATATATATATATATATATATATATATATATATATATATATATATATATATAGCCTATTCATCATATTATATATGAATATATTATTAAATAAATATTTTTGGTGTTTTTTGTGTGTGTGTTAAAGAACGTTTTTTAAATGCTTTGGCATCTACTATTTGGCCTCTTAGCTCAAAATAAGGTTTTTTGGTTCATAAAATTTAATATATGTCGTCCAGCTTAAAATAACGTTACTTTGGTCTATATAATTAAATTAGTTTCGTTAATCAAGCAAAATCTCTCAACACTGTAGCCTTATTGGCCTCCTGACGAAGCAAACAAAAAAATCATGACAATAACCGAATTTTCCATAACGTTAGCAACTTGAGATTTGGTGCACAGTATAGTCTCTATAAAGCATAAACGTATCTACCGAAGTATCTTAACTATTTTCGAAGATACAAAAATTTCCTCAAAAAATTGAATTTTTCGCGAAAAAACTGGTTCGATTGAACTGCTTAACCTTTTCGACAGAAATGTGTATAAGCTGACTTGGAGAAACCGAATCATCACAAAACAGTTTTAAAACCCGACAATCGTTTAACTAACCAAGTTAGCGTCATTAGAGAATGAATAATTCTTAGTTAGGATTATTCATCCTCTGATGACGCTAACTTGGTTAGTGAAACGATCGTCGGGTTTTAATTTTTTTTTGGTGATTCGCGTTCTCCAAGTGCGTTTATCAGTGCTCAGCACTTGTTCCAATCTTCACTTAGAGAAAGGTGTATCCAGATTTCAGCAAACTCTATTAGTTATTTATTCATTACTCACTGGACCGATGCATATATGTTATCATTATTTTTATTTATTGATAAATAATTATACCGGTACTTTATATCTATATAAATAAGCCTTAAGATTTGCGCAATATATTTTGGCATGATATTATCAGCTTACAAAACCAAAACATACAAAAACTTGAATAAGTGACGATCGAAATGCATTATATAGGCCCCAATTAACATAAAATGTATATGGTAGTTACAGCCCATAAAAGATTACAATCATTACTTCACTAGAAATGTGTAAATTTTTGTTTCAATGTGTTTATCATCTTGTACCTACCTGGAACCAAATAAACATGAGAAGTTCTGAAAAAATGAGGTTTGCCTTAACAGCAAAGTTTGTTTCTCTAAATCTTAAATCGATAATTGATTATAATCACAACCTATTTGGCGGACTTCATCTCATATACGAGCCACCTTTAGCATATGCCTCCAAATTGAGGCATTGTTTGAAATCTTACGATTTTTATAACGAACGTCCCTTGTAGAAAAACGCAACTTTGATTAATAACTACAGGTAAACATCCCAGTGATTTTTATTTAAAAAAAAGACTTATTTTATATAATACATATTTAGAAATTCTTCTACCCCACAACAGATCACAGCTGTAAAATTACTGTTATGCAGCAAACAAAGAGAGCAGGTAGTATTTAGGAAATAAATATGGGTACCCTTGAGCATCTTGTCAACTACAGTAACAATAGAATCCTAAGAATACTGGTATACTTAGGTAAATATAAAATTCTGGTGGCAAAGATGTTATATGGCAGCCAATTTTTATTTAAATGTTTAACAAATATATACATTTAAAATTTCATCAGCACAAATTAAGTAGATAAAAGGCATGTGGTGTTGTAAATCTTTGATATAATTTAGACAGAAAGTTGTGATACCTTTGAGGTTCTATAGAATATGTGTCATAGATTTGCTTTTAGCATAATCCTAGAAAAAATGAAATGGAAGAATATATTAAAAACTTTATTAGGAGGTACCTATGAGTTAAACGGTAATAAGTGGTGCTGCTGTCTCTCACATAATTTACAGAGAACATTCTTATAAGTGCAATATATTTTTCAGATCTGACAATCGTTTCGCAAACAAAGTTAGCGCCATCAGAGGGATGACACCTCTTCTCAAATAGCCATAGAAGGAACGAAAAAATGCTTGAAAATAAATAGGCTAAGCTATTACGAAGTGAAGAAAAACATTTTTATTCATATTGCTGATTATTACTTCAATATAGTCACAACGTGTGCAAACCTCGCATCGGCGACAAAAATTTCAACATTTTCTTTTCGCTTAAACGTCATAAAAGGTATCAAAACATCTAGAAAACATAATTTGGGAACGAATTTTTTTTTTTGGCTGTCAGTCTGTCGATCTGTCGGGTTGTCGGTCTGTCTGTTTGTAGCCACGGTAACTTTAGAAGGAATTGAGATATCGTCCTCAAATTTGGTACACAGTTAGTACTAGACAAACGAACGGTTCGGATTGCTTTTGGGTAAAATCGCTTTAGGGGGTAGGGGATGATGATGAGGATGGATAGGTTCATTAGCCAAAAAAATTGGAAGTTTCTTCAGAAAAATTTTGTGTTTTCTTTCGAAAAATTTATATATCTCCGGAAATAACAAAGCTATAGCTTTAAAATTTGGTAGCCGGGCTTACGTCGTTAAAGCTGAACTATGTACCGAAATTTAGATTCCTTAGTTAAAAGGAAAAAAAGTCTGAACGCAGCAAGTGCGTTATCGAAGTGAATTTTTATAAAAATGCTTTGAATAGCAAATATGTCTTTTTAATGCAAGCAGTCATCAATTTGGTTACCGGTATAACTTATATAGTAGAAACAATGTGCTATATGTTATCAAAATAACTTATTGTTTGAAAATGTACAAACATTTTCCGACAATAGACTTTAAATGTTGGTTTCTTAGCCAACAAACCTTAGGTTATAGCAAATTGAGTTATTGAAATTTGAAGCATTTTATGAAAATTTGCTACCAAAACGCATTCACTGAGTCTCGATTTTTTTTCTTGCAAACATATTTCGATAAGAAATGCAATAAAATATGGGTGTTCGAAAAAAATTGTAGGGATCACCAACGACTTATGGGCCAGCCGGTGATTGTCAAAAAATTTTTATAAGATGCAGCTCAAGACACCCTATAATTAACTTATAAAATTTTTTCTCGTCTCTTGTATAATAATAATTATATTGAGCTTTACCGTGGAAATGCATCACCCTGTATATATATATATATATATATATATATATATATATATATATATATATATATATATATATATATATATATATATATAGACAGATAAAAACTGAACGTAAACCCGGATATGAATTCTAGGGGGCCTAGTTTGCGCTCAGTTGAAGAAATCTTTTTAACATTCTAAAATCGCGGTCTCCTCATTAAAGATTTTTTTGTACGAAAATTAGCTAAAAATTATGGACCGTTAAACCACAAACTACCGCCAAAGCATCAGAGAGAAAATAACTAGCCTGTTGCATATCAGCCCTTTTTATAAAACTCCGATCCTTTATATCTGTTGATAAAACATAACCAACACTGTTTAGTCCACCCACTAACATTAATAAAATGGTTAAGTAATAATTTGCACTTGTATATTAAAATTCCAAAATAACGCAAACAATTTGTCAACTGGAATTGAAAACAGATAAACGATCTAATAATATACGATAAACGTCAGTTATAGCGTGTAATTGACCTCCGCAATGATATCAAATGTTCCACTGCTAGGTAACGACTCAGACATACTAGATCTCATATACCTATAAACCAGTTTTACCATTGTCAACAAAAAGCGGTGATAAAAATAAATGTTTCAAATTTGAATAACTCAATTTTCTGTAAACCTAGAAAGCAGAATGTTGGTACTAGTTAGGTCTTTTCAAAAGCAACATGTCCACCAAATTTCATCGAAACAAAGACATATAAAAATCGAAACTGATCCCGGATATGGGTTCTAGGGGCCCAAATTGGCGCTCATTTGAAAAAAAATTTGCAGTCTCACCATCGATACCTCTTTATTAGTGATTTTTTAAAAATAAAAATTCACTAAAAAGTCATAGGCATTTAATGCAAAAAAAATTAGTGACTTTTGAATTTTGAAAGATTTCTTCAAATGAGCGCAAAGTAGGCCCTATAGAACCCATATCTGAATTAGTTTCAGTTTTTATCTGTTTTCATATATACAGGGTGACGCATTTCTAGGGTAAAGCTCAATATATCCATTATTATACAAGATATGAGAAAAAATTGTATACGTTAATTATACGGTGTCTGGAACTGCATCTTATAAAATTAATCTTACAATCACAAGCTGGCCCATAAGTCGCTGATGATACAATTTTTTTCTTATTCAAACACGCCTTATATTATTGCTCATTTTGCATTTTCCATTCAAAGATAATCCATGTTTGTAAGAAAATAAATTCTGGACTCAGCAAGTGCGTTATGGTGGCGATTTCTCATAAAATGTTTCTTTCGATAGCTTAATTTACTATTAACCTAAGGTTCGTTGGCCAGGACACCAGTTTTTTGGGAAGATTTTAAGTTTATTTTCCGAAGATTTTTGTACATTTTCAAACAATAGAGTTATTTTGATGAAATATGGTACATTGTTTCTTCTATATAGGTTATACTGTTAACCAAATTTGATGCCAGATTTTATTTAAAAAAAAGATATATTTCCTATTAAAAACATTTTTACAAAAATTCACTACCATAACGCCGTTGCTGCGTCCAGACTTATTATTATTATTATTATTATTAAATACTCATAGTTTCATATCACAAACTGTCAAAAATAACAACGGTATTTAAGGCTGTCATTTTAAAGTTTCATTGGACATTTGTAAAAAAAATACGAAAATGTAAATATGTATGGATAATCAGATTAATTATTTCCTACCTTTTTTGCACCAAAGTTTGTTTAAATATTTCAATATTTTTCCTCAAAAATTCGTAAAATTATCCCATAATCTGATCGGTTAATATAATTAAATAAAAAACTGAAAAAATGTGTTAAACTGATCGCTAAATGAATTACGGTATGCGATTATAAATACTTATATTTCCAAAACTATAGTCTTTAGGTATAGGCGGTATAATACAATAAATAATGTAGGTGGTTGAAACCGAAATGGATATGGTTGTAAATTTTAGATGAGGCAAGTCTTCGTCAAATTATGAGTGGTTATTTTAGACATGTCAAAATTACATTGACCTTGTCAAAGTTTGGAAGCTAAATATAAATTGTATATGTGTACAGCAATTGCAAATATAAAATTAGACATCTAAATTTTTTTTGATAATTTTCATAATTTTGATTATGTTACAACGAATTATTTACAGTATATACATATATTATAACTAAGGAAAAACCATAATGTGCATGTCTGAGCTAAGACTAAGAAATCCTCGGTGTTCCCTTAGTTAGTTAGTACAATGGGTGTGAAAACATATGGTGTCCATTTAAAACATTATCAGCCTCGCCTTAAAATAAGAAACTCAGAGTCACTGTTTATTGCGATACAAGCTAGGATTAGCCCACGGCATCAAATTCGTTTTAAATAAGCTTTAAAGTGTATACTGAAGGGTGCGCTGGAATCAGCCTTTCCTGAGTAGCCACAAGTTGGCTTATTACATGTATGCACAAGACCCATAAATGGCAACTCACATAAAAAATATGAAACTGCTAAGTATTTCTCAACAAATTGATGAAATCACCTTCTGAATGTTTCTACACGTCCGTGGGGCGATGAAGAATCATGACGCATATATTTTTTTCGAGGAATGCATATCATTCGGTGATTTTCATCTGTGGCAACCCCAAAAAGTTGCCACAATCTGAGCGGTAGCCACAATAGAGTACTATTCTCACACACGTTGTCATAATCATTGCATCACAAACACACACACACACACACACACACACACACACACACACACACACACACACACACACACACACACACACACAATTAGTAAGGTTTATGTAAAAACAAATACAGTTTAAAACGGTTACTGTGGGCAACATGTATAAATTGGCTACACACAGACACTCTTAAACATATTCACAATTCAGTTGTTGTTGAGAAAAGACGTGCTTCAGGTTGCTCTAACCCAAATCTGTTTCAAAATGGCTACATCAAGTGATGTGTGTTACCAGCAAATTAAAGACAACTTCTGGTATGGTTTATTTGGAGACTTTCAACTTATTATCGATAAGAACACTGGTTATTTTAATGCAACTAAACTGTGTAAAACTAGTAATAAAAAAATGTCTCATTGGATGGAAAATAAGAAAACCAAAGAGTTGATTGCCTATTACAACAATCGACTGAAGGAACAGTTGGGGTTTCAGCATAACGACATGTCAATTGTTTCAACCGAGGGAGCCCACTTAGAGTCGTTTCCAAGGAGTCGAAATACCCTAAAAACGAACGCAACATATCAAGTAACACCAACAACTGTTGCCTACTTGGTGGACTTTGGTGGATCAAATACTGAAAGCAATTTGGTATCTGGTACATATGTGTGTAAAGATTTGTTATTAAATTTGGCTTGCTGGATATCCATTCAGTTCTATGATAAGTGCAAGCGAATTATTTTTGATTTTTTCCTAAACGAATTTGATCAGAAATCAAAGGACAAGCCAGAGGTTAGTAAAGTGAAATTACCGGGTATAAATGATGAGGTACAGCTTGTGCGAGAAACAAATGGTAAAGTCACAGAACATCTTGAAGATACAGCCCCCAAAACCAAGTAAACGGAGAAAAATAAGTGTGTTTGGTTTACTTGCAAGAAACGAGACAGGCGCCACCTATCCATATCATGCCGTACGAACACAAAAGAAAAGTTTCCCAAGAGCTGTGTGAGGAACTTTAAAAATAAACACCCAAATGCCAAAGTGATTCTAAACATGCTGTACGATCCAAATGCAGTAAATCTCTTTAACAGAATCATGACTGAAGTGAAATACCTTACAGCACATAGAAACAACCTACATATAGCCGATGTACCACAAGATAAGTTTGTTCAGGATGTTGTTGTTGCTTTAAGACATACTTTTTAATTGTATTACAAAATAAAAACACATTAATTTTAACAAAATACTTTTATTTGATTCCAAGTATGTAAACACCTGCCGTTTGTTAGTCCCCCAGGAGACTTGTTCGGACTTGTCTAGAATACAGTCGTTAGAAGTATGACATCATCTATCTGTTATTCCAAGTATGTAAACAACAGCCCGTTTGTTAGCCCCCATTATTCGTGTTTGAGCTTGTCTAGAATACAGACATAACCGAAAGGATGACATCATCACAGTATTTGTGTTTGACACGTTTTCCCATAAGAAACAACGTATTTGCAGACACACAGAAACAAACAGACCAAGGATTGATATATCGCTATCGATTGCTTATAACAAACACGTACACGCTATGTTTTTATATGCTATAGTTGATGAAATAAGAGAAAGACAAGCAACAAGTGAAAAACAGATGATTACAGCAAAGGATTCGAAACAAATTTTGTTCATAACTGTCTAAACACTCCCTGTATATACAGAACGCCAAGCATCGGGGCTCGCGAACTATTTGTAAATATAAAACGCTAGTAAAACGGTTTCATCGATAAATACTATCCTATCTGCTTCCAGTTGGCTCTAGCGTCTCTCAATACGTTACTTTAATTTAAAATCAGAAAACACGTTCTCATTAATACACACACAGTAATAATATGTATTGCATTAATACATACAGAGTGGTACACCGTTCTAGGTTAAAACACACAGTTTAAAGGAATTGAGACATACGTATGTGTATATGTTTTTATGTTTTTTTGTAAAGAGGTGTTTACCTTACACATTTATAGGTTTTATTTAAAAAAAAAACACAAGTTAGACTATGAAGGGGTTTATTTAACACTATACTTTGATATATTGTTACAGTTTTCCACTATACTGTGAAGTTTATATTGTTTGTTACATTTTTTATTTTTACACAAAGTACAGTTTATACAAAATACAATATTACTTAGTACAAAAAAGAGTACAACAGCTGAAGAAACACTAGACTAAAATACAACAGTTTTTACTATAAACACAACTGAAAAATAATACTCTAGATTTGCCGAGCTAACGAGCCCATACATAATGATTGCAAGGTTTGCGGTTTATAAGGTTGCAAAAATCGAAAACACTGACTGGGTTTTGAACAAAAAGAAGTTTTTTAGTCTTTTCTGCTTTATAAAAAACAAAACGATTATCTAAATCATATTTATAGTATTGAAATATTTTGAGTATAAAAAGTTCTTTATGAATAAGCAGTTCAGGCAAAAACCTATAACTATACCACACTTTCTTCTCATCTGGAAAATTACGGTAAAGCATAAAACCAGTCTTAATCCTATGATAACCCAGCATATTAGGTAAATTACAAGAGTCATACTTAGCTCCAGGTATTATTAAACGAATTATAGGATAATGTTGTTCGATACCGTATAGTGTCGAAGCATAGCCTCCTAGCACACAACAAAATTTTTTCTCGGTTTCAAACCACACCATATCAGCCAACACGCTGTCCAGGATTAGTTGATCAATTGGTGTTTTTAACTGTGGTTTTAATTCCTTGCTGATAAAAGTGATATGCTTTAACTGCTCCATTATAAAAATTTTTGTAACAGTAAAACGATACAGGGTTCACACAAAAATAATTCATGTATAACACCCTCTACAAGAAAATGAGGACGCAATTGAATTTTCTTATACAGAAAAAGGTATTTAAGAAGTACCTTCGAAAGTTCCAAGTGTAGTTTATGACGACGTTGAAAACACAAAAATGCTCGTTCCAAAAGACTAAGATTATACACTAAAACTACAGGCAAGTCAAAAGTTATAAAATCCAATACTCTATGAGAAATAATTTGTTTATGCTTTAACACAGGGTCCTTGTGAGTAAAGTCCTTACGGCAAATAAAACACTTCATACCATGGTTCATACTTGTTACTGCTACTGCTGCTGTTGTTTTCTAAAGTACATATGGTTGGTAGTTTACGATGAAAACCCCCTCATAGGCTAATGTTGATAGTTTATCACCTTAACTTTTGAAATAAACTAGTCTGCATACGTTTTGATTAGTCTGGTATATTATTTGAGTCTTACAATTCGGTAATGGTGTTGGTTCGTTTGTCTTGAAATTGGAATGTACTAGTATACATACCATTTTTTAATTGTTTTTCTCCTTTATATATCGCTTGACCCCAGACTCAAAAAAGACGATTCGAGCGTCAGTTGGTAACATCCGTCTCGGTAGAAATACCACCCCGTTTTCCAATTTCATCAACATTCGATAACCATAGCGGGTTTTCACTTTTTCACCCCCTAATATGTTATATGGGGTGTTTAACAAGTCTGCCTCTTTAATTACAGGTGACGCTTCACATAGACCATCACGGTTTAACTCAGCTACCACTGATGATGATGACAAAGCCATTGTTGTTGTTGTTTCTGATTTTATACTGTAGGTAGAGCTTTGATAAGGACGTATATATATATAAGGGTTCCACCAATCAGGTTTGAAAGCGTAGGTTGAAAGATCCGGTCTTAAAACCCGCTTTTCCTGATTTTTCATCTACCTACATACATCCTGTTATCAAACAAACAGCTCTGATAACTCAAGGTTGATTTTAGGTAAGCTAATGAATCACAAAACCTATCACCTATAAAATACAGAAATACTTTTTTAATTTGGTAATAAAAACAGCATCGTTGTCTCCAAATTCCTTAGCGTGTTTTTTTTTGTTTCAAACCAGGCAATAAACAATTATATATAACATTTTTCGAGGGTCAACTTGTATTTCTAGTCTAAGACAAAGGCATCTTTATCGGTATGCAGTTTTTTTTGACATACATACCATTATCATGTTCCGGAGTGATACTCTAGTTTAAAAAGCATCTCTACGGGTTTCGACTTTCAGTTAACAAGAAGCAACATAATGGAAAGTATGTTCAGTCTCTGTGTTTTGAGTGAAATTATTAATAAAGTTTTTGTTTGTTCTAGCTGAAATTTTTTCCATTATTAATGGTTTGTTTGGGGCAAACGCAGTAAGTAATTTTAAAATGGTTCTTTTACTTTATAAAAGATTGTTTTTATTTTAGCCAATAATTGCGATATACATCGCGGGTGAGGGGGAGCTGCCCCCTCAACAACTGTACTCCACCCTTGTGTGGGTGGGGTATATACCCCCTTGGGGTGTGGGGTTGATGTTTCAACCCCCGCCCCAACCTGTAGGCGGGGCTATTCTCGAGATCTACGTCTTGTAGTTCTCGAGAAAGAAAGGTAATATCCATTGTCCCTCGTTTGGATACAGGAATTTATGTTTCATTTCTTTTGTTTCAGTCTGTGACACCACCACCACCACCCACCCAATAACACGTATATAAATATAATATATAGATTAGAATAATAAACGTTTTAAAAATAATGTTGTTTGATTTTATTGTAATACTTTATTTTTCAGTGTAAACCCAAACGTTTGTTACTCACGTATAATCTGATACACACTTACAGATTAGTACAGTATTGGAGACAGTATTGGAGGGTATTGAAGGTATCTTCACTTAAAGGTAATATTCTGTATTTGTTTTACTGCTTGGTGGTCGTATTATTTTTAGCATGTATTTAATTCTGGTGTATGTTTTTATTGTTTGTATTAATAGTAAAATAGATTTTTGTTGTGAAACCTTTTGTTATTTAATTTGTAAAGGGTTTGTTTTTAACTGCATGTTTGTAACATTTTCTTTGTTTCAGCTCTAGTTCAGTTTTAGATATAGAAATCTGCCTCTGTCTACTTGTTTTTCTTAACATCAAGTAGCTTTGACAGGTCTCTTTTTCTGTTACTGTTTTGCATTTTTTCTGGCTTACAGCATGAAAGGTCATATGGTAACATAATATCAAGTAGTCTCATCTTTGTCTTTACACAATCAACACAATTTTTTGTTCTGGTTTCAATGGCTATAGACTAAAACTTGTTTCATTTTTCAGACAACCAAACAACTTGTGTAGTCCTGAAGCCACAACACAATCAAGGAGATGATTAAAGAAACCCGTATTATTTTTAAATTTCTATTGTCAGGTATCTAGGAAAGTTTTGTAACATGTAATATAAATTCTTTTTAAATTACTTTCGATTTCGTTTAATCATTCCAACGCTTGTGCATAGCAGTGTGGTCTATGAGATAACTATAACCTTGAAGTCGGCTAATACAGTTTGACTGGGTCAGTAAACCATTTGTTTATGTGTTTGCAACCAACTACCATATACAAGGAGTTATATTTAAACAAAGACAAAATTCAATATAAAATCCATTTTTTATTTGGTACTGATATTCTTGTGAAAAAGCTTAATCAAACATTTTTTTTTAAAATAGTAAACTCTCTCTTTAAAATACAAAAGTAATAAACACTTAATAAGCTACTTTTGAGAAAATTACAATACTTATTTCCAAGACAGTCTTAATCTGTTATACAAAAATATGTCTTTTTTTTACACTGAACTTAGATTAAAAACAAACAACCTTAGTAAACACTTAATAAGTTATTTTGAGATAATAACAATAATACTATATTATAAAAAAATATATCTTGTAGACAGAAAGCTACAACAAATACACTGTCTGTTAAATATAGCCAGAAAAGCCGAAATTCAGATAAAAACACTAACCCTAATAAACACTTAATAAACTATTTTGAGAAAATAGTAATACTTAGTTTTAACGATAGTTTTAATCTAAACAAAAATATGTCTTTTTGAACTGAAATACAGCTAACAAGAATAACTCTAGTAAACACATAATAAGCTATTTTGAGAAAATAGTAATACTTAGTTTTCAAGACATTTTTAATCTAAACAAAAAAAATATGTCTTTTCGAACTGAAATACAGCTAACAAGAATAACACATAAGCTATTTTGAGAAAATAGTAATACTTAGTTTTCAAGACAGTTTTAATCTAAACAAAAATATGTTTTTTGAACTGAAATACAGCTAACAAGAATAACCCTAATAAGCTATTTTGAGAAAATAGTAATACTTAGTTTTCAAGACAGTTTTAATCTTAACAAAGAAAAATACTCAAACATGTATCTTGTAGACAGAAAGCTACAAAACAAAAGTACACCCCTCTTACTAAAATTAGCCAGGAAAAACTTAAAACTAACATATTTAGATACCCCTAACCATTTTAACCTAAAACACAGTAACCTATGGAAATATTACGAAACACACTCAACGTGTATGTCTTGTGTAAAACACGCACACGCACACGCACACGCACACGCACACGCACACGCACACGCACACGCACACGCACACGCACACGCACACGCACACGCACACGCACACGCACACGCACACGCACACGCACACGCACACGCACACGCACACGCACACGCACGCGCACACGAACACGCACGCGCACACGCACGCACACACACACACACACACACACACACACACACACACACACACACACACACACACACACACACACACACACACACACACACACACACACACACACACACACACACACACACACACACACACACACACACACACACACACACACACACACACACACACACACACACACACACACACACACACACACACACACACACACACACACACACACACACACACACACACACACACACACACACACACACACACACACACACACACACACACACACACACACACACACACACACACACACACACACACACACACACACACACACACACACACACACACACACACACACACACAAATATATATATATACACACACACACACATACACGTATGCCATTAGCTGTGCCATCCAAGCAATATACCCAATTGTGGCACTCGCGTTCGTACCGCGCCAAGGTGGTCCCCGAGGCGTAGGCAACACAAAAATCTAACCGGCACATCTTTACACTCCCTCTGTGGAAAGATATAGTCCATGATAGGAACCTGCTATTTCCAAACATGTGGCATCCGACGTCACAGCTAATGAACTTTCTACAATGTGTAAGCAGGATGCCAAAGTTAATGAATCACACTACAGAGTGTGATCAGGAGGCCACTGTTAATTCTACTTTAAGGGTGTGTTAATGGGATGTCACTATTAATCGATAATTATTTTTATAAATTTTTATACCAAAGTAAATAATTATTTAAACATACCTATACGTAATAAGGGTATGTGCTAAATTACTTAAATTTATACCTAGTTGATCATAATTTATCTCATAAAATAAAATAGAATTAAAGAAAGAAAATTCCTATTATAGGTATAGGGACTGGCAGGCAACTGGTTCCTACATATTGTAGGCATATAATAGTCAGAATTTAGTTAAGGGAAATTGACTTTGGACATATAGTTATTTTGTTGAGATATTCCCAAAATTGCGACGCTTCCATTTATAGCGGAAGTTGCTATAAACGTCGTTTTTTAATGAAACATCCACTGTATTTTTTTATATTTTATATTATCTGAAAATTGAATGCAGATTAAGTAGTTTATGATTTTTATTATAAACAGGCCAAAATCGTTGTTGAAAATTTTTCAAGTTTATAGCACTGTACCTACCTACATCGAGAATGGTACAGAGTAAAACGGCTTACGTGCCCCTATCCTAATTATTATTATGTGGTATCCTTAGTGGAAATTTTTACACATACTGATGAAAAATCTGATAATTTTCATCACCCCGTATAAACATTTCAACTACACAATATGATACTATGTAAATGAAAAGTTAAGATATGAACATGTATCTGTTTTTATACAGGTTGTTCCACAAGCCATGGATAAAACGAAACCCAGTGATAGGGGTGGTCATTTGCAACAATAAAATCCCAAAAGCAATGGTTTGATTATTTACGATTTTCGAGTTATTCGATATTTAATGATTTTTGAAATACTTAAGTGTTACATTCGAGAAGAAAAAAATTAAAAAAGGCTACTTGTATTCTATCTACTTATAAAAATGCCAAGGGCCTGTATTATAATAAAAAATAAATATATCCGATGTACAGGGTTATTCCCTCAGTAATTTTGTGACGACTTTTTTTTACGTTCCGCGGTCGGTAATTTTGTTTTATCCTATAGTAGGAACGGGCGCCAAATTTTTAGAGGTTTATTCCTCTTCTTGCCACGAGTAACTAGTCGAAGAAATGTTTCGTCGAGGGCCCAAGTGAGAAGAAGTTGAATTGTTTTACCAGGTTTTATTATTTACAAATATCGATAAACACAGAAACAGATAATATATACAATTATATACAATTATACACAAAGGTAAATTATTAGGTACAAAGTTCCATAGTCATAATGTTAACCTACGGTAAATATAAAAAAGAAGTGCTAAGCATGAAATGCAGACTATCAAACGGTCGGTCCCTTATTAGTGGCTTTAGGCCAGAGCTCCCTTTCGGCGTATGGGACAGATAATATATACAATTATATACAATTATACACAAAGGTAAATTATTCGGTACAAAGTTCCATAATCATAATGTCAAACTACGGTAAATATAAAAAAAGAAGTGCTAAGCATGAAATGAAGACTATCAAACGGTCGGTCCCTTATTAGTGGCTTTAGACCAGAGCTCCCTTTCGGCGTATGGGACACAACTTCCACGGGCCGCTTCACTGAGAGGGGCCATACCAGGCTTGCTCGCCGCAGGTACTCGGGACTCATTTTCCGTGCCCTGCAGAGACCACGCTGGCACTCTAATGCGTAGTACAACGGGTATCAGGAATTCTCAGGAGAGGCACGGGACACAACTTCCGCACTCCAGAGAGAACCCCGACGACGGTTCACTCACCTAGCCGCGTTAAAATGGGACACAACAACCACTTCTTCAAGGCAGGCAAGCAGAGAAAGCCCAGGAAATAACACTGGTCCAACTCTGCCTGGTCTCGTGAACTACACAGTATTATATACTGGCTGACAGCTAATAAGGCCAGAGGAGAAGGAGTAAAAAAGGTAAGATGCTTACTGGCAATTAGGCCATTGCTGACCCTTTTTGCTCATCTAAACTAACCTACCCTCCACCTTGAGCTCGATCTCAACGACGACAGTGATTTTGAAAAATCATCCGCCGCCGGTGATGCTCGAACCGTCGACCCCCGAGTCCGTATTGGAAAGTCTGAATCGACTTTCCCGCACGGCCACGGAGACGCTAGGAGGAGAAGGAGTACTTGATAAAGTTATCTTAACGGTTTAACTAAGAAATCATAGAACATTGAATAAATTGTAAAAATAAAATATTTTAAATACACGATTACTAAATTATATACTACAATTTCAAATATAAAGAATTGATTCCTCCTCTTTTTTACTGGTTTTTCCAGCGCCTTATTTTCCTCTCTAAATAAATAATAAAAAAGCGCAAGTTGTGCCGTGATGTGCTCCTGTTGTGCTGCCATGTGGCGTAGAGAGAAAAAATTGCGAATTTGCGATTCTTAAGAACTCAAATATGATTTTTTTCTGAAGTTAGCAACACTTTTTTTCTTGTCTTAAAAATCCAACTTGTCTCGTAAAGTGCTCTTGTTATTACAACTTTTTTATTTTAAATAGGACATCCTGTATATTATTACATTATCATAATGCCTGAGAAAATTAGAAATGAATGGTTTTTACATTTGAAGTTTCTGATGAATAATTCAGAAGTTCTAAACAAATGAAAAACCGAATTTTCCATTTTCAAAGCAGCTTGCATTGCTAAGAGGATTAAAACAGAAGCAAACTTGCGTTTTTGAGATTTTAAATAGGACAGCCTGTATATTATTGCATTATCATAATGCCTGAGAAAATTAAAAATGAATGGTTTTTACATTTGAAGTTTCTGATGAATAATTCAGAAGTTCTAAACAAATGAAAAACCGAATTTTCCATTTTCAAAGCAGCTTGCATTGCTAAGAGGATTAAAACAGAAGCAAACTTGCGTTTTTGAGAAAAGAAAATAAGACGGTGTAACTTCAAAAACAAAACGTATTTTGGGCCATAAAAATCACAAACCCGGAATAGCAGCACAACAGGGGTGCATTACGGCACAACTTGCGTTCTTAAGAAAAGAAAAGAGATAGTGCTAACTTTGTAAAAAAGTGTTGCCCTATACAAACCACACCCTTAGATTTTTTTGTGCAGCATGTGCACGTGATACCACATCGCGGCCACATCTCAGCACATCCTTTTTTTAAGTTTTGTATTTTTTTTCAAAATATAAAATTACGGTGCTAACTTCATGCACATAATTGTTTTCCAAAATACCTACAAAATAACTGTAAATTCATTTATTTCTACAGGGTGGGGCGCCAAGAACGCCTCAGTCTATAAAGCCCAAACCGTGTACGATTTAAAAAAATAAAAACTGGGTTTTATACAGGGTTGTAAGATCTATAATTTAAAATTATTTTAGACTGGACAGGATATTCCACATGAGAGTATCATATCAAAGTTAAGTTTTTTTTAATGGAATGCTCTTTAGGTTATTATATTTTTAGATTGTGTCAAAAGAAAATATATGGCAAGTTTTTACAGTCAGAGTTTAAACTAAAAAGTTTTGGTGTTATAAACAAGTGACAATAGCGTTGTTCAAATTTCAAAGCAATTCACGGCGCAAACGGCTCAAAATAGAGAAAACGGCTTATATGTCTCTATCTTCACTTTTCAAGCAGTATCCTATGGTGTGGAGGTAGTTTTCATACAAGGAGATGAAAAATTTGAGACTTCGCGACATCCCACTAAAAAATGCTAATTAAAATTTTACAAATGTTTATATATAATAGTAAAAAGTCTGGACGCAGCAAGTGCGTTATAGTTGTGAATTTTCATAAGTATGTTTTTAATAGCAAATATGTGTGTTTTTTTAAGAAAGCAGGCATAAAAACCTATATAGTAGAAACAATGTGCCATGTTTCATAAAAATAACTTTATTGTTTGAAAATGTACAAAACCTTCCAAAAGTAAACTTAAAGGGTTCCTGAAAAAACTGATTTCTTGGTCAACCTTATAGGTTAATAGCAAATTGAGCTATTCAAATTTGAAGCATTTAATCAAATTTCTTTACCATAACGCACTTGCTGGGTCCCGAATTTATTTTTTTACAAACATGCATTATATTTCGATGGAAAATGCAAAACTGCAATGTGCAAATGTTCGATTAAAAAAAAAAATTGTATCACCAACGACTTATGGGCCAGCCTGTGATTGTAGAAATATTTTTTAAGATGTAACTCAAGACACCCTATGATTAATGTATACATTTTTTTTGTATCTTCTATAATAACGGATATATTGAACTTTATTGATTTTTTTACGAAAATTCGACAAAAATTATATACCATTAAACGATAAACTCTATAGCTAAGACTACTGCTAAAGTATGAGAGTATATTTGAAATGAATTTTCTGAAAATATTTCAGTAAAATGAAGGATAATGACTTCTTGAGACATTTTCTTTCCATATCTCGTATTAGTATCAAATTCTTTGCCTAAATGTTGCCAATTTTGACGTTTTAAATCTCGACTTTGACGTTTGAGGAAAACCCCAATTTATTTTTTTAATGCCTGTAGCTTTTTTATCTTTTAACCTACAGAGCTAACTTTTGGCAGGTGGTTTACCTATAATGATATAAACATGTGTACCAAATTTAGTTGCCCTTACTTTGTTATATTCGGAGATATGAATTTTTTTTGAAAGGAAACACAAAATTTTCCGGGAAAACCTGGGCCGATTTTCCTATATAACGAACTTATCCAAGCCACTTGTAAAAGGAAGGTATTCACCAAATTTAATCAAAATCGGCCTATTATTTTTTGAGTTATCGGTATATATATATATATATATATATATATATATATATATATATATATATATATATATATATATATATATATATATATATATATATATATATATATATATATATATATATATATATATATATGTATGTATGTATATGTATGTATATGTAATACACCGATAACTCAAAAATAATAGGCCGATTTTGATTATATTTTCCTCGTAAGTGGCTTGGATAAGTTCGTTAGCCAAGAAAAACGGACCAAGTTTTTCGGGAAAATTTTTAGTTCTTTCGGAAAAGAATTTTATCTCAAAAAATAAAAAGCTATAGTAACTAAATTTGGTAGGTAGGTTTAGATTACAAAGAGTAAACTATACACCGAAATTTTGATTTCTTTGTTACAACAAAAAAACGTGATAAAAAAATATTTGGTGCCAGATCATTTCTATGAAAATTCACTACCATAACGCACTTGCTACGTCCAGACTTTTTCTCTATCCTAAGCCGTTCCCGCTGTGAGTTGCTTTGAAATTTGAAAAACGCAATTTTCACTTGTCTATAACTTCAAAACTTTTCACTTTAATGTAGGTATAATAAACTATTTTGTAGGTGTTGCTCAAAATGATTTAAAAATGTGACAAGGAGAATTATTTCTGATAACCAGGTGTCACAAAAGTAATTATCTTGAACCTTAATACAAAATTTCGTTTTGAATTAATCGAATCCTAATTCTAAAATGTTACATTTCATCTTGCAACGGCGCGCGAAGAGTCGAGCAGTGGAATTCGTTACTCCGGCAACCCGGGAACCGAGAATACAAAATTATTGTCATATATGCCTGAAACTACAACTACTAAGGCAAGCGGAGCGGACAGACCATTCAAACAGTGATGCCAGTTGAAATAATTTTGTGTATGTACTAGAAATTAGTTGACATTGTACCTAGTAGATTTGATGAAAACGCACTAGATTAAATTTTTATCAGTTTGTTGTTAACCACCATCTGTTATTTCGTATTATATTATAGAAACTCCAGCAACGTAGCATGGGAAATTTTTTAAATGCTCACTTGTCACGCAAGCGGTGGAAATTATTTTCATTTTAGGTATTCATGTAAAAAAACTTAAAAACTGAAAGACTTCAATTTAAGGGTCATTTCCAAGATATTATTTTTATGTAATCAATTTCAAACTTCAAAAATAAAACATACTAGATTCGTCAAATGCGTAAGAAACTAGATTTAGTAGGTACAATGGTAATAGACTGGCAACGCTGCACGCAGTAGAGAAATGAAACCAAGAAAAAACAAACCCATGCGTTGTCCAGGAATCACAAATGTTAAAACTATTATAAATCGCCCTCGAAACGAGTTAACAGAAAATTATGAAATTTGGCTTAATAAACTCGCCACGCTCTATATACGTAGGTAAATGAAGGGCAACCGGTTGTACCGGCCGGTCACAAAAACTTTTTTTTTAATAGCAGTGATACATTTTTTTGGCATTTTCGAATAGATAGGGCGATTCTACAACAGAATTATATATCATACACCCGCTATCATTCAACGCATTCACAAAAAACGACGGGACCCGTGTACTTTAGTAGGTGGCTATACGGCCCATTTATTGTTTTATTGTGTCGAAACGTGTTAGCAGAAAATTATGAAGGCAAGCTATCTTAATAAACACGCCAGGACCTATTGACGTTGTCAATGAAAAAAATGTAGCGCAATCGGTTGTACCGAAAGTTGACGTTAACTTTAATTTTTTTATGGCAGTGATACATTTTTTTGACATTTCCGAATAGAACGGGCGATTCTACACCAGAATCATGTATCATACACTCGCTATCCTTCAACACAATCACAAAAAACGAGGTAACAGAAAATTATGAAAGCAAGCTATCTTAATAAACACGACAGGCTCTGTTCACTTAAGTGAATATAAAAAATGTAGCGCAACCGGCTGTACCGGCCGGTGTCAGTAACTTTTTTTTTTAATGGCAGTGATAATTTGTTTTGACATTTTGGAATATATCGGGCGATTCTACACCAGAATCATCTATCATGCACCCGCTATCCTTTAAGGCGTGTACAAAACGCGACGACACCCGTGTACTTTACTAGGTGGGTATACGCTACATTTAAAGGTTTACTGTGTCGAAAGGAGTTAACAGAAAATTATGAAGTTTCGTCGGATTAAGAAACACGCTACGATCTATTCACGTAAGTAAATGAAAATAATGTACCGAAACCGCGTCATTGCGGTCATTTAAGCACAGTTACTGAATGGAATTCGAAATGCATATCAAACTAAAAATAGGAAACGTAGATACAAATGTCACGTACACGTAGGATAGCCCTTTAATTTTTTAGCTTAAGTGGGAAGCAATCAAATCCAGTTATACCAATTCAAGCGAGTGGGATCGGCGGATATGCCTGGTAGCCGTACATAATGGCTGAGTGCACCACGCGCCAACAGTTGAATTGTTGTGCCAACATTTGTCAACATTTCTTGACATAACAATTAAACTGTTGCCGCCAGTTGAAGTCGGCAAATGGACCGCATGGAGGGTCTTCCTTTTCGAGAATTTTCGTAGAAAAAAAATACTAAGGGGGAGATCTCGACTTTTGTATTATATATATATATATATATATATATATATATATATATATATATATATATATATATATATATATATATATATATATATATATATATATATATATATATATATATATATATATATATATATATATATATATACATATCAAAGTTGACAGTAACCCCGGTAATGTGTTCTACGGGGCCTAGTTCACGCTTATTTGAATAAATGAAAAAATTTTTCAAAATTCAGAAGTAGCGATCTGCTCATTAGTGAATTTCAAAAATTCACTACAAATTATACAATCTGATCTAAATAAAGACGTACAGACTTTCTTGTGGCTTCACAGAAAAAAACATTATTTTGCCTGACGATGCCGTAAACAACCGGTTGTATCGAAAGTTGACAGTAACTTAATTTTTTTAATGGCAGTGATACATGTTTTGGCATTTTCGAATATATTGGGCGATTCTACACCAGAATCATTTATCATACATCCGCTATGCTTCAACACATTCACAAAAGCTATACAGCGCATTTATTGTCGTATTGTGTCGAAACGAGGTAACAGACAATTATGAAAGCAAACTATCTTAATAAACACGCTATTCACGTAGTCAATAAAAAATGTAGCGCAACCGGTTGTACCGAAAGTTGACAGTACCTTTAATTTTTTTAATGCCAGTGATATTTTTTTTCGTTTGGCATTTGCGAATAGATCTGGCGCTTCTACACCAGAATTATGTACCATACATCCGCTATGCTTCAACACATTCACAAAAACGACGGGACCCGTGTACTTTAGTAGGTTGGTTTAACGCACATTTGGTGCCTTATTGTGATACTTTTTTTTACATTTTCGAATAGATCGGGCGATTTTACACCAGAATCATCTATCATGCACCCGCTATCATTCAAGGCATGTACAAAACGCACGGCAGCCGTGTACTTTACTAGGTGGGTACACGCCGCATTTAGAGGTTTACTGTGTCGAAAGGAATTAACAAAAAATTATAAAATTTTGTTGGCTTAAGAAACACGCTATGATCTATGTCATCAAGTAAATGAAAATAATGTACCGAAACCGAGTAATTGGGAAATTAATTAATAATATGACTCGCAATTTTATCGATTAAGTACCTACCTGATAAAATATTTTAAGCACAGTTCCTAAATGGAAATTCAAAATGCATGTCAAACTAAAAATAGGAAACGTAGATACAAATGTCACGTACACGTAGGATAGCCTTTTAATTTTTGAGCTTAAGTGGGAAGCAATCAAATCCAGTTATACCAATCATCAAGCGAGTGGGATCGGCGGATATGCTTGGTAGGCGTACATAATGGCTGAGTGCACCGGGCGCCAACAGTTGAATTGTTGTGCCAACATTTGTCAACATTTCTTGACATAACAATTGAACTGTTGCCGCCAGTTGAAGTCGGCAAATGGACCGCATGGAGGGTCTTCCTTTTCGAGAATTTTCGTACAAAAATTACTAATGGGGAGATCTCGACTTTTGTACAAATATATATATATATATATATATATATATATATATATATATATATATATATATATATATATATATATATATATATATATTATTTATTTATTTATATATATATATATATATATATATATATACATATATATATATATATATATATATATATATATATATATATATATATATATATATATATATATATAAACATATCAAAATTAAAAGTGACCCCGGATATGTGTTGTACGGGGCCTAGTTCACGCTTATTTGAAGAAATGAAGAATTTTTTCAAAATTCAGAAGTCGCCATCTCCTCATTAGTGAAGTTCAACAATTCACTGCAAATTATACAATCTTATCCAAATAAAGACGTACAGACCTTCCTGTGGGTTCATAGAAAAAACATGATTTTGCCTAACGATGCCGTAAAAAGAAAAATTGGTTTCTGAGAAAAAAACAAGCACTTGTGAAGCCACACAAAAGTCTCTACGGCTGTATTAAGTATGGAACGGTTTCACCACGTTAGGACAATAACAAACAACCGGATCAGCTATTCAAATCCAATTGAGTCTTAAAAGTTTTCATTCCCCAGAAATTTGCAAAAAAATTTTATCGGAATTACACAATCTTATCAGACAACGGTAAAATGAAATAAAAGGTGAAAAAAAAAAAGTGAAGTGACTGCTATAGGATTACAACTCGACAATATTATCTGATGGCAAACGCTTTATTCACTGCACTACGCTTAACATGGCAGGTGTAGTGTACATAAGAACGATAATTAAATCCCTTAAACGCCTATCTGTTGTAGTACTAGTTTTTTGCCAACTTCGTTAATTCTACAACGATACTTGTTCTTAGCGAATTTTTAGGGGAAAAATTCGCTCATATAAAAACAAAATTTTCAAATAAGCGCGAACTAGGACCTCTAAACCCATATCCGGGGTCAGTTTCAATTTGTATATGTTTATATATATATATATATATATATATATATATATATATATATATATATATATATATATATATATATACATATATATATATATATATATATATATATATATATATATATATATATATATATATATATATATATATACATATATATATATATATATATATATATATATATATATATATATATATATATATATATATATATATATATATATATATATCGACACGATAACTCAAAAAGTTATTAATCGATTTTGATAAAACTCTGCAGGTACCTTTATTTTATTAATAGCTTGGATGAGTTCGTTAGCCAAGAAACTCGGACAAGGTTTTCCGGGAAAATGTTAAGTTTTATTTGAAAACAATTAGTATCTCGGCGAATTACAAAGGTCTTTTTTTGAAAATTTGTGGATATGTTGCATTGGCAAAGAGCTTACTACATACCAAAATTTATCTTTCTAGGTTTATAGAAAATTGAGTTATTTAGATTTGAAGCATATAACGAAAATTCGCTACCAAAACCATCAACCTTGGCAAGAATCTTTCTTTTATTAATAGCTTGGATGAGTTCGTTAGCCAGCCCTGTCGGACTAGTTTTTTTATTTGTATCTCAAAAAATAGCAAAGTTGTATTGATGAAATTTGGTTGATATCCTGCCCTCGTAAATACCTTGCTACACACCACAATTAAACTTTCTAAATTTATAGAAAAATGAGTTACACCAATTTGAAGCACTTAATGACAATTCGCTACCATAACGCACTTACTGCGCCCCGAAATGTTTTTCGTATCCATCTTCTTCACAATGTTTGAAAAAAAGAATCTACCTTTTTTTATTGATTAATTTAAACATATAATTATCCTTATTCTAAAAAACAAAATATTGTGGTCAATTGTTTCTTAACAATGTTAATTCAAAAGGACTGTTATTTAAAAAATCTGTTAGACTACAATCATCACATATCAACTGAAAAGGGCCAAACAGATAACAATAGGCAAGGTTGAAGGCAACCCCCATTTTTTGTTATTTATGTTGAACGTGGAACAAATTTTTTAAGTAGCCACAGTCAGGACTTGCCGTTCCAGGAAGACCGACAATACAGTAAACCTGTCCTGTTATAGTAGTATACAGTTTTTATATACCTAAACCACCTGTGAATCTCTGATATGTTACCTGTTTTACATTCATACGATTATTGATTTTTATTCTGCCTGTTTATGATTAGAAAATGGAACTCATAATTATTTTTTGTTATATTTGTTAATTATTTTTAAAAAAAATCCCTAATGAGGAGATTCCGATTTTTTAATTTTGAAAACATTTCTTGAAATGAGCGCGAACTATGACCCCTAGAACCATATTCAGGGTCAGGTTATGTATATATATGTATATATACATATATATATATATATATATATATATATATATATATATATATATATATATATATATATATATATATATATATATATATATTTATAATGGGCCGATTTGGATCAAATTTACCAAAATTTGCGTGTATAAGTTTAAATATAAAGGCAGAAATTTAGGGACGCAGCAAGTGCGTTATGTTAGCGAATTCTCACTAAACGCTTCAAATTTGCATAACTTATAAATTTTTTATAAACCTAGAAAGTTGAGTTTTGGTGTGTGGAAATCTATTTACGAAGGTACCATACGAACGAAGTTTTGTCAAAATAATTAAATATTTTTTAGGGAAAATTGCATTTAAAAAAATATCCGGTAAGGTATAAGGTTGGCTAACGAACTCTATTAAGAAAGATTCTTGCCGAGTTTCATCAATATCGGTTAATAACTTTTTGAGTTATCGTGTTGATACATACATACATACATACATATATATATATATATATATATATATATATATATATATATATATATATATATATATATATATATATATATATATATATATATATATATCCCCTTTCCTCAGGAAGCATCAGGCTTTGGCAGTAGTTTATTTAGGTTTATGATTTAATGATCTATAATTTTTACCTAATTTTGTAGAAAAAATTCGTTAATGAGGAGACGGTGACTTTTGATTTTTAAAAAGATTTCTTCAAATGCGCGCAAACTAGGCCCCATAGAATCCATATCCGGGCTTAGTTTCAGTTTTTATAAGACTAGATGCATTCTCGCAACAATTAGAACCGTAGACCGGTTTCGCTCTCATTAGAGCTCTTCAGTACGGCATACTAATTGCAGCAAAAATGCACCAAAAATAACACGGCTATCGTATAGCCAGTCTTAAAACACTAAGTGAGTAGCGAACGTGTCGCCACCTAGTTCGGAACCAAGTACTTGTTGTCACGCCCGCTCCAAATAATACAGAGTATTAAAAATAGAGACGGTATACAACTAACTAACAATTTAAAAAATTGTTAGCCCTGGCCCATTTCTACCCCAATATAGGGACAAAGTATGTAAGACTAGATGCATTCTCGCAACAATTAGAACCGTAGACCGGTTTCGCTCTCATTAGAGCTCTTCAGTACGGCATACTAATTGCAGCAAAAATGCACCAAAAATAACACGGCTATCGTATAGCCATCTTAAAACACTAAGTGAGTAGCGAACGTGTCGCCACCTAGTTCGGAACCAAGTACTTGTTGTCACGCCCGCTCCAAATAATACAGAGTATTAAAAATAGAGACGGTATACAACTAACTAACAATTTAAAAAATTGTTAGCCCTGGCCCATTTCTACCCCAATATAGGGACAAAGTATGTAAGACTAGATGCATTCTCGCAACAATTAGAACCGTAGACCGGTTTCGCTCTCATTAGAGCTCTTCAGTACGGCATACTAATTGCAGCAAAAATGCACCAAAAATAACACGGCTATCGTATAGCCAGTCTTAAAACACTAAGTGAGTAGCGAACGTGTCGCCACCTAGTTCGGAACCAAGTACTTGTTGTCACGCCCGCTCCAAATAATACAGAGTATTAAAAATAGAGACGGTATACAACTAACTAACAATTTAAAAAATTGTTAGCCCTGGCCCATTTCTACCCCAATATAGGGACAAAGTATGTAAGAATTGCGAGAATGCATCTAGTCTTACATACTTTGTCCCTATATTGGGGTAGAAATGGGCCAGGGCTAACAATTTTTTAAATTGTTAGTTAGTTGTATACCGTCTCTATTTTTAATACTCTGTATTATTTGGAGCGGGCGTGACAACAAGTACTTGGTTCCGAACTAGGTGGCGACACGTTCGCTACTCACTTAGTGTTTTAAGACTGGCTATACGATAGCCGTGTTATTTTTGGTGCATTTTTGCTGCAATTAGTATGCCGTACTGAAGAGCTCTAATGAGAGCGAAACCGGTCTACGGTTCTAATTGTTGCGAGAATGCATCTAGTCTTACATACTTTGTCCCTATATTGGGGTAGAAATGGGCCAGGGCTAACAATTTTTTAAATTGTTAGTTAGTTGTATACCGTCTCTATTTTTAATACTCTGTATTATTTGGAGCGGGCGTGACAACAAGTACTTGGTTCCGAACTAGGTGGCGACACGTTCGCTACTCACTTAGTGTTTTAAGACTGGCTATACGATAGCCGTGTTATTTTTGGTGCATTTTTGCTGCAATTAGTATGCCGTACTGAAGAGCTCTAATGAGAGCGAAACAGGTCTACGGTTCTAATTGTTGCGAGAATGCATCTAGTCTTACATACTTTGTCCCTATATTGGGGTAGAAATGGGCCAGGGCTAACAATTTTTTAAATTGTTAGTTAGTTGTATACCGTCTCTATTTTTAATACTCTGTATTATTTGGAGCGGGCGTGACAACAAGTACTTGGTTCCGAACTAGGTGGCGACACGTTCGCTACTCACTTAGTGTTTTAAGACTGGCTATACGATAGCCGTGTTATTTTTGGTGCATTTCTGCTGCAATTAGTATGCCGTACTGAAGAGCTCTAATGAGAGCGAAACCGGTCTACGGTTCTAATTGTTGCGAGAATGCATCTAGTCTTACATACTTTGTCCCTATATTGGGGTAGAAATGGGCCAGGGCTAACAATTTTTTAAATTGTTAGTTAGTTGTATACCGTCTCTATTTTTAATACTCTGTATTATTTGGAGCGGGCGTGACAACAAGTACTTGGTTCCGAACTAGGTGGCGACACGTTCGCTACTCACTTAGTGTTTTAAGACTGGCTATACGATAGCCGTGTTATTTTTGGTGCATTTTTGCTGCAATTAGTATGCCGTACTGAAGAGCTCTAATGAGAGCGAAACCGGTCTACGGTTCTAATTGTTGCGAGAATGCATCTAGTCTTACATACTTTGTCCCTATATTGGGGTAGAAATGGGCCAGGGCTAACAATTTTTTAAATTGTTAGTTAGTTGTATACCGTCTCTATTTTTAATACTCTGTATTATTTGGAGCGGGCGTGACAACAAGTACTTGGTTCCGAACTAGGTGGCGACACGTTCGCTACTCACTTAGTGTTTTAAGACTGGCTATACGATAGCCGTGTTATTTTTGGTGCATTTTTGCTGCAATTAGTATGCCGTACTGAAGAGCTCTAATGAGAGCGAAACCGGTCTACGGTTCTAATTGTTGCGAGAATGCATCTAGTCTTACATACTTTGTCCCTATATTGGGGTAGAAATGGGCCAGGGCTAACAATTTTTTAAATTGTTAGTTAGTTGTATACCGTCTCTATTTTTAATACTCTGTATTATTTGGAGCGGGCGTGACAACAAGTACTTGGTTCCGAACTAGGTGGCGACACGTTCGCTACTCACTTAGTGTTTCAGTTTTTATGTAATTACATATATACAGGGCGACGTAATTCTACGGTAAAGCTCAATATAATTGTTATAAAAGATACGAAACACAATTGTAGACGTTAATTATAGGGTGTCTAGAGCTGTATATTATAAAATCATTTTGACAATCACAGGTGTCGCATAAGTCGTTGCTGACACCTACAATTTTTTTTCCGAACATCCCTAATATTAATGCATTTTTGCATTTTTTATCGAAATATCATGCATGTTTGTAAGAAAAAAATCAAGACGGAGTAAGTGCGTTTTGATAGCGAATTTTTATTAAACAGTTCAAATTTGAATAACTCATTTTTCCATAAACCTAGAGTGTTGAATTTTGGCATGTAGTAAGGTCAACATATCTACCAAATCTCAGCTAAATAGCTTTGTTCTTTTTTGAGCTTCAATGTGTTTTCTGGAAAAATAATTCTTTTTTTTAGAAAACTGGTCCGAACGGGCTGGCTAACGAACTCATCCAAGCTATTAAAAAAGGAAAGTACTTGGCGTGTTTCAACAAAATTAGTTTTGGAGTTATAAGTTGAATAATATACATGTAACCATATAAACATGCAAACGGACCTTGGTTTCGGATTCTAGTACCCAAATTCGAGCTCATTTGTAAAAACTTTTGCAAAGTCGATATATAATAGCGAATTATTCTTTTTTTTAGTTAGATTTGATTGCCCTTGAGAGTTATAGCGAATTTATTTCGAAAAAAAAAACTCAATTTCATTTAAATGTAAGAAATAAATATCACAAGTTGTGTAGTTAATAATGAAAAGTTTCCAGCGTAAAAGGTAAGTACCTTCTATTGCCAAACATGTGGCTTCAGACACCACAGTTAATGAACAGTCTGCACAGTGTAAACAGGATGTTAGAGGTAATGGAGTAAAAGTAAAATAGTGTGTTAATAGGATATCACTATTAACTGATCATTCTTGAGTTTGTAAAATAAAATGCCATCTTTAATAGGTATAAATAATCTCTGAAATATACGTAATAGGGATGATTGCTAAAAATGCTTAAAAATGTATGATAATAACTTCTACATTTTGCATACATGTTTTTCTCAGAACCCCTTCAATTTAGTTAAAAACTCTTTACATGTACACCCATGGACAAAATTATCGCATATTTTAAAATTATCAATTTTTTTTGTTATTAGGGGTGCATTAAGTGACATTTAAAGTTACAACATGCCAAAATATTTAATTCTGTTGTTTCACCAGACTATTATTTATCAATTAAATTTACTTATTTTGATAATTCAATAAGATGTTATTTGCTAGTGTAGGTTTTGATAATTATGAAAAAAAATCCAACTAAATAAACAAGTATTACATCAAAATATGATAGTTTATTGTGAATTTGAGGTCACTATAATATTAGTATTAACAAAATACCTTTGGAATAGCCATCATTTAAATATCTATAGTTGTATGGTAAGAACATAATATATTAAAGCTAAAAGTGCAAGCAAATATTCAATAGAAGAGGATGGAGAATTTGACTAAGTACAAGTGTGTGAACTGCAGAGGGCGCTTCAGTACAGGATGCCACTTGATGGTTAGAAACATGGTATTACTAACCAACATGTGGCATCCTAAAACACACTGTGGCGTAGGGATTATTAATGTGAAATGGAGAATGAAGATGTATCATATGCTTCCTTGTCTGATACAGAAGCGGTAAATTTGAACTGGAGCCAATCTAAATTCATTTGCCTTTGAAAATTCATGATTTATCTGTGGAATCGCAGTGTAAGATGCCACAAGTAGAACGGATGCCACAGCTTAGCATATTTCACACACAGAATGCCACACTTAATATCCCACAAGAACACACACACACACACACACACACACACACACACACACACACACACACACACACACACACACACACATACACGTATGCCATTAGCTGTGCCATCCAAGCAATATACCCAATTGTGGCACTCGCGTTCCTACCGCGCCAAGGTGGTCCCCGAGGCGTAGGCAACACAAAAATCTAACCGGCATATCTTTACACTCCCTCTGTGGAAAGATATAGTCCATGATAGGAACCTGCTATTTCCAAACATGTGGCATCCGACGTCACAGCTAATGAACTTTCTACAATGTGTAAGCAGGATGCCAAAGTTAATGAATCACACTACAGAGTGTGATCAGGAGGCCACTGTTAATTCTACTTTAAGGGTGTGTTAATGGGATGTCACTATTAATAGTAGGTAATAATAGTGGGTTCTACAGCACTCCTCCTCCCGTCGAGGTCATTCACTCCTTACAAGGCCGACATTCTTCTCAAGGTCACTTACTCCTCTCAAGGTCAACACTCCTCTCAAGGACACTTTGAATATAGGCAATCAAATTTTATTTCTTTATTATTTAGTATAGTCATACACGTGAAGCAGAAAAGTTCTCTAGCAGTAATATGTTTCATGGAAAGTCTATGATAGAATGGAAAAAATTTAAAGAAAGTAATTTACAAAGGTTTCCGTATTATGTAAGTGAAAACCATGCTGTGCATAAGAAAATATTTTTGGAAGTAGCAGCGCTCTATGAATCATTGAAGAGAGGCGTAGAATGTGTTAAAGAAAAGTGTCAGGTTATTAATGTGTTAGTTGCTTCTGATAAATCGTCGACAGTTTGTAACGAATGTCTGCCGTCGGCAAGATATGCAGCATTTGGATTGTTTAACCAAAGCTATATAGCTAGATATCATGTTCACTCGAAAGAAGTTGCATATTGTTTTTATTGTAAAAAGAGTGTTAAAACTGATATTGCAGACAAATGTTTAGAAGCAGTTGAAAGCAAGGTATTGGGTGTCTGCATTCAAATCAAAGAAACTAATTGTGAGAGTGACCGTAAAATCTAAAATGAAATATGTACAAAATGTCAATTTGTCAATATTGTGATAATGTAATAAAACGATTTAAATATTAATTTGTATTTTAATCTTACCAGTACATCTTAAGAAAGTGCATTCATTCCCTGCCTAAATAAATTTTAAAGTTGTGGGGACGTCGCATTAATAGTGTGTTTGTTGACTAAATGTTGAATAATTCGTCCAACATCGACTTAAGGTTGTAATGACAGAGACGTCGCATTAGCAATGTAATGATTGTGCAAAAATGTAAATTTAAAAATGTGTATTGTGATAATGTAATAAAACGATTTAAATGTTGACTTGTATTTTAGTCTTACCAGTACATTTTAAGAAATTGCATTCATTTCCTGCCTAGATAAATGTTAAAGTTATGGAAACGTCGCATTAATAGTGTGTTTGTTAAGTAAATGTTGAATAAATCGTCCAAGATCGATTTGAGATTTTTTTTGCAAAGCTTAGAAGTCATTTTAAGATTTAAAATGTAAATTTAAAAAACCCTTTTAATTAGAAATTATTCTAATTAAAGATTGACTTTATTTTAGGTATTAAGCGCCCCACAAGAATATTTGACAAATGTTTAATAGTGGCTTTATTTAATGCTGATGAGATATGTATCACATTCTGTAAAGGTCAAAACTACACGGATGTAAACAACTTTTGAAATGTCAATGTTAAACGACTAAAATTTTTACAGACTCCGCGACCTTAAGACATCTTTTGAACAATGGTAATGCAATTGACCCTAGCTAATAATTTCCACTCTTAAACGTATATAAGAGCATTCGCAAATAATGTAAATTCAGTTTATTTTCAGGTAAGCTCTCTTAAGGTTTTAATTTGTGTATAATAATTTTCATAGCAATGATTCTAACGTAAGGTGTTAGTTATTAGATATTATATTATTTTTTACGTCTGTATTGGTTGACAAAATTTTGCATGCAGCAAGTGCATTATGATAGCGAATTTTCATAGAAAGGTTTTTTATTTTTGAAAGATAGCATAGAAATAAAAGTAATTTACGCATTGTTAGCCTACAATAATACCATACACTCTGTAACAAATCTTAAACCCTATGAAATAATAACTGGTCATTTGGGAATAGATTCCCCTATACATACATATATATATATATATATATATATATATATATATATATATATATATATATATAATGAGATCTATCCCTACAGTAACGATCAGTATTTACTATATATTCAGCAAAATCATAACAGAGAAATACAATTTTGCGAGATTAGGTATAATTTATTACGTCTGTTATATACAATCTAATTTTACAGCTATAAACTATCATAACCGAATTCGCTTTCATCATATATATATATATATATATATATATATATATATATTATATATATATATATATATATATATATATATATATATATATATATATATATATATATATATATATATAATAATAATAATAATAATAATAATAAATAATAATAAATAAATAATAATAAATAATGGTAATAATGCGTTATAGTAGCATTTCATAAATTTTCACTATTTTTATGTCTGTATTGGTTGACAAAATTTTGCACGCAGCAAGTGCATTATGATAGCGAATTTTCATAGAAAGGTTTTTTATTTTTGAAAGATAGCATAGAAATAAAAGTAATTTACGCATTGTTAGCCTACAATAATACCATACACTCTGTAACAAATCTTAAACCCTATGAAATAATAACTGGTCATTTGGGAATAGATTCCCCTATATATATATATATATATATATATATATATATATATATATATATATATATATATATATATATATATATATATATATCTATATATATATATATCTATATATATATATATATATATATATATATATATATATAAATAATAAGGAGATCTATCCCTACAGTAACGATCAGTATTTACTATATATTCAGCAAAATCATAACAGAGAAATACAATTTTGCGAGATTAGGTATAATTTATTACGTCTGTTATATACAATCTAATTTTACAGCTATAAACTATCATAACCGAATTCGCTTTCATCATATATATATATATATATATATATATATATATATATATATATATATATATATATATATATATATATATATATATATATATATATATATATATAAATTTTCACTAATCAGTATTTACTATATATTCAGCAAAATCATGACAGAGAAATACAATTTTGCGAGATTAGGTATAATTTATTACGTCTGTTATATACAATCTAATTTTAAGTCTAAAACTATAGTAGCCATACAATCTAATTTTACAGCTATAAACTATCATAACCGAATTCTCTTTCATCATATATATATATATATATATATATATATATATATATATATATATATATATATATATATATATATATATATATATATATATATATATTGCGTTATGGTATTGAATTTTCATAGAAATGATTCAGCAAAATCATAACAGAGAAATACAATTTTGGGAGATTAGGTATAATTTATTACGTCTGTTATATACAATCTAATTTTACAGCTATAAACTATCATAACCGAATTCGCTTTCATATATATATATATATATATATATATATATATATATATATATATATATATATATATATCCAGCAATGGCGTTATGATAGTGAATTTTCAAATCTTTGGTATATATGACTTGCAGCGTCCAGACTTTTATATATTGTGTTATTTTGTAAGCCAACATTGTTTAAAAAAAAAGTCTAGATGCAAAGGGTTAATCAATTCCTACAGCAACGATCAGTATTTACTATATATTCAGCAAAATCATAATAGAGAAAGACAATTTTGCGAGATTAGGTATAATTTATTACATCTGTTATATACAGTCTAATTTTAAGTCTAAAACTATAATAACCATACAATCTAATTTGACAGCTATAAACTATCATAACCGGATTCACTTTCGTCAGAAGATGGAGGCCATTCCTGAAGAAAAAAATATTTTTTACTAATGCGCAAACAGTACGAACATGTCACTTACACCTATATAGTTTCCTTCCACGAAACCATCATCGTCGGAAACCATCTCGACATCATCATCGAAATCATCGAACACCCAGTTCGCCTCTTCTTCATCCAGGTACTGGGGAGCTTCCTCATCCTCCATCTCTTCATCGTCCGTATCTTCCATATCTTCAGCGTCCGTATCTTCCATATCTTCATCTTCCAGATCTTCATCCTCTAGGTCCTGGAGTAAAGCGTTGCCGACAGCTTCATCCAACACGACGGTGGAGGCATTCGCAATTTCGTCAGGTATTACGAAGGGTTCAAACATAATGATGATCTAACAATGAATGAATGAATGAATGAGTGAATAGCTTTATGCCAAACTGGCGACCTTAGAAAAAGCTGACGACCCTGGCCTTGAACATTTATAAGTGAAGTTGACCTCGAGTTCCCCCCCCAATTTATCTCGGAGAAGGTGTAAATAGGAATCAAGAGAGCAGGAGTGTCAGTTCAGTTCGTGACAAATTTAAGTTCAACAATAAGTGTGAAAATGGCGCCCCCGTGTTTTTGTGTGGGACTGCATAGGTGTAAATATTGTGTCCTGTCACAAAGTAATCGACCTGTTTTGGAGAAAATTTTAAATCCGAAAAAGCGTCGATTGCCATTTTCATGTTTACACGAAAATTGTGCAGAGTGTCAGGATCAGAAGAGGATCAAGATTCTCCAGGACGTTGTAGTTCGACAGGGAGATGGATCAAGTACCAGCAGGGCTGGTGGCGAACTTCGTGAAGATGTCGGAGCAATTGGGAATGATGTCAGCGAAGGTGTCATGGTTGACGCCACATCACAAGAGTTTGTAGCAGAATTTATTGCTGAAAACTATGGTGAGAGTCAGCCTGATGCACCATCAATCAACATGCAATTGTTTCCGGCAGAAGACTCGAGGGTTCGCGACGGTTATGGTGAGGGAGGATCAATGATGGGTGATGAAGTAGACATTGGGGTCGGTGGGGACAATGTTGTGAACGGTGATTTCCCCGCTGAAGTTGGTGGTGAAGGACAGTTAGCCAGCATTAGTGGGGAAAATAGCGTTGGTGAAGCGGTAGACATTGGGGTCGGTGGGGACAATGTTGTGAACGGTGATTTCCCCGCTGAAGTTGGTGGTGAAGGACAGTTAGCCAGCATTAGTGGGGAAAATAGCGTTGGTGAAGCGGACATTGAGGTTGACGTTTTTGACAGTGAATGGAACATTGTGATGGGGCAATTCAGGGACTTTTCATCCCGCATTACGGTTTTATCTGGTGTTGGTAGTGTTGTGAACGATGAGGTCCCCGCTGAGGTTGGTGTTGAAGGACAGTTAGCCAGCATCAGTGGGGGCGATAGTGTGAACAATGATTCCCAGGTTGGCGGTGACAGTGCGGGAGGTGACATTTTTTCGAACGATACTTCCTTCAATGGGGTTGCATGGACACAAATTGAGGACATTAATAGACAACTCTCTTCGGATGAACATTTATATGACTCGATAGGGAAAGAGTGCGACTTTTATGAGAGTATATATTCTCTGGGACTGTTGGACGTTTATACGACTCTGTTAGGTTAGGATCGCGTGTGAACACTTTTTTTTTCTGGACTTGCTCCCTGTATGCTTCTGGACTGAATATTCTGTGCTTCTAAACAAGAAACTTGTCTGAACAGAACTTGCCAAGGTCTAATGGTAAGAGGAAGCACATATATTTTTTTTTGTAGTCGACAAAACCTATATTATTATTATTTTGTTTCAGAATTGGCAAGTTCGAGTAAATGGTGCGAACGGCCGTCACCTCCTCGCGGTCCCACTGGTTAAGACAGAGAACGGCCTTCACATTCAGTTATTTGCAGCCAAGGTAAGTGGAAATTGTCGAGAGAGCATATATATATATATATATATATATATATATATATATATATATATATATATATATATATATATATATATATATATATATTGATATATATACGATATATCTCCTCAGATTTCAAAAGAGCGCATTACCGATAGCAACGCTAAGAAAAATGGTTCTTCATTGTCCTGGATGTTACACAACCTTAACAAGGAGTGATAACTTGAGAAGGCATATTCGAAATGCATGTGTTGGAGAGCCGATTGCTAAGCGAGCCCGATTCCACAATTCACCGAGCGGTAAGAATACCTGTAAAAATACTTGAACAAAATTTTTATTCTCTTTGTTGTTTCAGACACGATATCGACTAACAGACCATCACAACAGCGGGGTGCACAAGCAACATCAACGTTTACTAATCCGATGCAGAGTCGGACCTCATCAACATCAACCGCTGCTGATACATCTCCAACAGCCGGTTCGCAACAGACAGGTGCACAATCGGCTTCACCGTCCACCGATCCGATGCAGCAATCAGCATCAACTGCTGCTGCTGATATGCCTTCGCTCGCAACATCAAGAGTTTCGCAGCGGCCTGGTATACATTCGACATCAACGTTTATTGATCCAAGGCAGAATCAGCTACCATCAACATCGACCGCGACTGACACACATTCACATGCAATACCTTCAGCATTAGACTTCGGAGTTGGTGTTCCACAACATTCAACACTAGATGGTAGGAGCGATGTTCCATCTCATGCTTCGGATCAATCATCATCATCTGGAAACCAAACTCCGAACCCAGGTATCAAATATTGTATTCCTTGCGATCGAGCTGTTCCATATAACTCTTATTCAGCTCACATTAGATCACTTAAACATAGATCACACTTTTGGAAACCTTTAAGTAATGACATTAAAATTTGCAGAAGCGCCTTTAAAACGCGCATTTGTAGCTATCAAGTGACGTCTGAATATGCGGGGTTATCTATTCGAGATTATTTAAATAGTGTTAGAAACAAAATTGTAGAATTATTAAAAATTGAACTTGTGAAGCACACTTCATTTAAATGTAATATGGAACTCTTCGCTTTGTATTACCTTCCTTCTAAGGTTATTAGAGAAATAAAATCACATAATACTGAAAATAAAATTGTAAGTCGTTCAACAAACTTGAATGAAATTTTTGATTTATATGTTGAAGAAATTGATCGGAAAGCTTCTGACTTTGCCGAGAGAGACTCGGGGTGGGCGCTTGAAAAAATTTTATATTTAGAAGTTAATATTTGCAAATTTAACCCTTTAAGAGCTTCATCATACTTACCATTGCCAAAAGAGGTTTCAAAGAAGAAGGCAGTAATTAATATTAAGAATAATGATGAATGTTGCTTTGCGTGGGCAATAGTGGCAGCTCTCATTGAACCTATTGGTTCTTGCACTTCTACAAATTCTTATCCTCACTTTTTAAATGTTCCAAACCTACATTTCGAAGACTTGCAATTTCCAGTTTATTTAGAATCTATCAAAGACTTTGAAAAGAAAAATAATATTTCTATTAATGTTTATGGCTTAGAGAGGCTTTTTCTAAACGATAAATGGACTCATCAAGTCATCGGACCGTTACATTATACGGCAAATAAGCTACCCGTTCATATTAACTTGCTGCTCATTGATGACTCTGCGGGCAAATATCATTATTGTTATATAAAAAATTTCTCAAGGCTAGGTTCTTCACAAATATCAAAAAATACAGCTGTCAAACATTTTTGTGATGGATGCTTGCAATACTTTTCCTCTGAAGAAAAGCTTTCAACACACATGTCTCACGACTGCAACTTTATCGTTACAAAATTGCCAGAGAAAATTACTAAAAAGGATAGATTAGGTCAAACGGTCATGGAAAATGTGCTAAAATTTGAAAACTTCCAAAAGCAAATTCGAGCACCTTTCTGCATATATGCAGACTTTGAATGTATCCTTAGCCCGGTTGAAAACAAACCGTCAGATGATGACAAAACGACTATAAAGAAATATGAACATAAGCCTTGCTCTTTCGCATATTACGTTAAGTGTTCATTCGATGATTCCGAATCAAAGCTCATTCTATACAGAAACGAAGATGCTGCTGAGGTGTTTATTTCCAAACTCGAGGAACACTTAAAACTATTATATGACAAGTATTTGAAAATAATTGTTCCAATAAAAATGTCGCAGCAAGATAGTTTAAATTTTCAAACTGCCACATCATGCCACATCTGTGAAAAATCGTTCGATCCTGCCGACACTAAAGTGAAGGATCATTGTCATTTGACGGGCCGCTTTAGAGGTGCTGCACATAACAACTGCAATCTTCTTTATTAAACACAACTGAAAATTCCAATTTTTTTCCACAATTTGAAAAATTATGATGCTCATCTCTTTATAAGAACTTTAGCTAAAAAGTGTGAAGAATTGACAGTAATTCCGCAAACATATGAAAAATATGTTTCTTTTTCAAAATTTCTACCTGTTGACAATTACAAAAACGAACAAGGTGACATTAAAACTATAAATCTGCAAATGACATTCCTGGACTCGTACCACTTTCTGACGTCTTCTCTTGACGAGCTTTCAACACTTTTAGATGATACTCAGTGTCGCGAGGTGCGAAGCATTTTTCCAGACAATGACAAATTTTTATGTATGAGACGAAAAGGTATTTATCCTTATACCTATGTTACGGATTTTTCTAAATTTGATGAACAAGTTCTGCCCGATAAAGAATGTTTCTATGATGAAATACGGGATGAATCTGTTTCGGATGAAGAGTATTCCAGAGCCGCTAATGTTTGGAATTTATTCCAATGTAAAACATTTGGAGACTACTCAGATTTGTATTTAACTGCTGATGTTTTATTATTGGCAGATGTTTTTGAAAATTATAGAGATTTGTGTCTGAAGACCTACAAGCTTGATCCGGCACATTATTATACGGCTCCAGGCTTAAGTTGGGACGCCATGTTGCGATATACAAAGATCGAATTGGAAACGCTCACCGACATCGATATGATCCACTTTTTCAAACGGGGAATACGTGGAGGAGTAAGCACATGTGTCAGTAGAAGAGCCATAGCGAACAATAAGCTCCTTCCCAACTATGACGCGTCAAAAGAATCATCATATCTTGTATTCTTTGACGCCACTAACTTGTACGGCTATAGTATGCAACAGTATCTTCCAATTGCAAATTTTGAATGGTTAGGAAAACAAGAAATTGAAAGCTTGCAAAAGTCTGTTTTCGATTTATCTGATACATCATCGACAGGATATGTTTTTGAAGTTGACTTGACTATTCCCAAACACCTTCACGATCACTTCAACGATTTACCTTTCTGCCCAGAAAATTATACACCTCCTGGCAGTAAAAGTGAGAAATTAATACCAAACTTGGAAGATAAAAAACGGTACATAATTCACTATCGAGCTCTGAAACAATGCCTTCGAAATGGTTTAAAACTCACTCGAATTCACAGAGCACTCAAATTTTCACAGTCACCTTTTTTGAAACCTTATATAGAACTCAACACTAATCTGAGAAATTCTACCAGAAATAGTTTCGAGAAGGACAGCTTTAAGAAAATGATAAATTGTATATATGGTAAAACAATAGAAAATGTGGAAAAAAGAGTTGATATAAAACTTGCTACACAATTTAGTAAAAACCGTCAAAAAAGAGGCGCTGAAAATTACATTAGCAAACCAAATTTCAAAGAGTTTAAAATTTTCAGTGAAAATTTAGTGGCTATTGAGATGAAAAGAAGTCTCATACATTATAATAAGCCAATATATGTCGGATTCTCAATACTGGACATCTCAAAAACAGTCATTTACAACTTTTTTTACAATTTTCTTAAACCTCTCTATAAAGATAATGTAACCTTGCTATACACGGACACAGATTCGTTAATAATACATGTGAAAACTGAAAATGTTTATGAAGATATGAAAAAACATATTAGCGAGTTTGACACTTCAAATTATCCTCATATAAATATGCATGATATGCCAGTAACGGATTCTATTATTGGCAAAATGAAAGATGAATATAAAGGAAAACCGTTGATGGAATATTACGGCACTGGCTCAAAAGCGTATTGCATAAAATCCATTGATGATGTTTGTAAGAAAGCTAAAGGAGTTAGTAAATATAGCATTGCAAAACAATTAGATTTGATGCATTATAAAGAAATAATAGAGGAGGATCGCCGCCAGGTCTACTTCAACATGTACGTTTTCAAATCGGAATGTCACAGAATATTTACAAACTATTTGCGTAAAATTGCATTGTCCAATACCGATGATAAGAGATACTTCCTCCCTTCATCGTTTCACAGTTTAGCCTGGGGTCACAAAGACATACCTTCGATTTCAAATCCCTCTGACGAAGAGCCTCTAGATATGCTCATACGTTTATTGAATGAATGTCAGAACGAGGAATCCTAGGGGGGGGGGGGGGTTATAACTCTGCATTCTTATAAAAAGACTTACTTTCAAAGATGTCTTAGTTTAATTTCAAATATGAGTGAAAACGCATACTTTACTTTATTTTTGCGTCTGTGTAGTGCTACACGCAAAATTCTAAAAAAAGATTTGAGAAAAATTTTAAAGAATTGTGTAACTGAAAATGATATTAGATTCTTAAGAACCATTTTAGATACACTTGTTGTACCTGATGAAACTTTTCTGTGGGTTGCACACTCCGACAAATGTGCCGCGGAGACAGTATCATTGATAATCGAGAAGAAGCTGTTACTTGACAAACTGATTGCAGACACTTTGAAAGCGCTTACAGATAATAATTTGGAATCTGTAACTCCGGACGAGCTTATTGACTTTTGTAAGGAATCTGACATTGACACCACAGTGTATGAAAAGCATTATTCGATAACACTGCTCAGCCAAAACCGCTGTGAAGACATGAACAAGAAATACCCTGTTGAAAATCTTTCCAATTTTTATAATAATACTCAAGAACTGCTCGATGAGTGCATTTGTGAGACTGCATATTTTGCGGACATTAACCTATTAAATTCCATCTTAAAATCCGCAAGCCATCACGGCGTAAGTTTTATTTTCGATCCGAAACGCAATCAGCGACATAACGAAGTTTTAAAATGGCTCCAGAAAAATATAGATAAAGCCTCTCTCAATGAGAACGTTGGGTGGAAGTATGGCCCATGCTGCGGTAAATGGCCATCTACAAAATCTGAAGATTATGTTCAATCATTGAAATGTTTGTACAATTTTTTGTCAAAGTAATTTATAAATTTAGTATAACATCGTGACTGCAAATAACTGAATACTTTTATTGTTAACAACTTAGCTGTAGTGGTACATTATTAAGAATTTCTTTAAGTTAGGGGGAGGGGGTGTAAAATAACATCTGCAATGTAGTGTGAGGAGGTGAAACGCAGTATAAAGCTCTGCGTTTAAAATTGCTGTCATCAGTGCACATTTAACTTTTGACAATGAATACCTGCAGTGTTTCAAATACAATTAAAAATGCCGCTCTTGGTACTTCCAAAAGACAGTGTTCAGAAAGCAAAATCCAGAAAAACATTTTGACTACAATTTGTGAAAAGCGATACCATATTAACCCTTCGAAATCTAAATATGTGTGTGTTGGTTTAGCATATGACTTCAGTTTTCAACCATTTATTGGAATACAAGGTCTTAAAGGTGATTCAGTAATTTTCAATGAAGAGGAGTGGATAGAGTTTCGGGGTTGTGAAGGACTCATTATGAATTATTTCTATTCAAATAATCAGGATGAGTTTTGTCAACGACAAAATTCTGCAATCAACATAACATTTGAATGGTTTAAAGATATTAAAATTGTAAAAATAGAAGATAAGTGCGGTGGGTGTGTATATCTGGGGATTGAATCTGTTTGCAAGTTATTTGAACTAGCAAATCTCATCGCATACAAAATTGATATGCTGAAGAAACAAGATTTTTCCAATTATTTTGAATCTTTAGTCTTCAATGTGCATTCGGGGCACGTCGACATTGCTAATTTCATTCTGAATAAAGTCTCAACAACTCCGAATTCAGAAAACGTTTGCGCTGTGATGGAGCTTATTCAACAATATCCGAATTTAAAAGAGTTCAACCGATATCCACAACAGAATTTTTACAATCATCGTTCTCTTTTCAACTAGTTGTAGATGTTGTTTTGCATAAAGTGTTAATCTATGATTGTCTAGTAATATTTAAAAAAAATATGTAACGCATTCAATTATTTGATTGTGCATTTTCATCTTTCGTCGAATAGCTTTATATTTGTAAACTATTATAATATTTAAAAAAATGTATAACCACATATTTAATGTTAAATCGTAAACATTTGACTGTGCATTGTTCACTTCACATGTTACTATTGCCACATTTAAAAATCCCAACTTAATTATGTATCGTTTACATTTACCTTGTTAATAAATATGTTAAAAAAAATTACAGTTTTTTATTAATTAACTTAACTCTCATTTCTCCATCGCTCATTCTCTGCAACACAATTTTAGGAATAAAAAAGATATATATTCTGTTATAGTTTTTATTGAAGAAAAAACATTACATCAAAAATAATATAATTTTATACAATGTGATTTTTAGGAATCCATGAATTGTGCGATTTGTCGAGACCCAACCATTTCACAAATACAGTATCACCTTTTCTCCTGATAATTTTTTCAATCAAATGTATGTCAGGGTATTTTACTTTCTGTAGTTCCTCTTCATAAAATCCTCCTTTTATGGACTGCTGTTTTTCATCTTCGAGGTAGTACATGCGAGGGTTAGTTTGTTTAATCTGCATAATGTGGAAAATTTCATTCGACCAATTCGGTGTATAACCTTTGACAAAAAATTCTCGATGTTTGCTGATGCGGACATAGTCGACAACATGAAATTTCTGCTTCCTCGGATCAACGGTCTTCATATGACTAAAAGCTGATTTTAAAATAGCTTTTTCATGCTTCTTTAGCACAGAAGCAGGTTTCATTCCAGTGGTTCTATGCACCCGGTTGTTATATTGCGAAACAATTTTGGGAAGTAAATCTAGCCACTTATAGTTTCCTTGCATGCTGAATTCTTTCCACATCATCGTTTTTAATGTTCTATTAACTCGTTCACATATGCTAGCTTTCAGATTTGAATAGGTATTGTAATGATTGATTTTGAATTCGTTCATTAGAGCCTTGAATTCTGAATTCATATACTCCTTCCCGAGGTCTGTCTGCAAATTTTTGGGTGCATTTTTTAGCGATTGTAGAATTTTCTTCATAACTTTTGATACTTCTTTAGCTGTTTTACTTTTTAAAGGTTCCGCCCAGACAAACTTTGAAAAAGCATTGATCACTACTAAAATATATTTATATCCACGATTTAATTTCGAATAAGGAAGCATTTCCACCAGATCAGCTTGAAACAGGTCATTCAACCCCTTCACTAATACTCGTCTTCTTCTATAATTTCTCCTTGCCGGTTTGTGAAGTTCTGTCACCACCCATTCCTTGACAGTTTTAGGGGACATCTTAATGTTATTTCTAAGAAAAATTCAACTCTACTGCTCGTCAAAATGTATTCGAAATATATATCATCACCCGGTTTAACCTTCACACCAACTAAATTATCTGGTGACGTTTCTTTTCCATTAAAAAAGATGATCACATCAGATTTAGGATTTCCAACAACCTCATCTATTTCTGCATCGAATTCAAAAATATAGTTGTGGGAAATATGATCGATCAGGAAGATTCTGCGGGGAACGCTTTGGGATTTCCCTCCACGGCTAGATATGATGAGTGTTTGCCACAGCTTTTTCCTTATCATCTTAACATCATCATCAATTTGTCTACCAAACTTATCCAAAGCCATATTTAGATCAATTGAGTTTGACAGCGCTTGCTTTTATATGTCGGTGATGAAGTTAAGTTATCTTCTATTTATAATTCCATTCATGCGATCAACTCCCTGACACTTTTGAGAGGACATCTTAAAGTTATTTCAATATGAAAAAGCACAGTTGCAGTATTTTTCACATACGTAAAATGCATGCTGTCACCAGACTTTATTTTCGTGCCACCCAAGTCATCTGCAGATGTTTGTTCTCCATTAAAAATATTGTCACTTCAGATGCAGGTCTGATATTAAGTTTATCTATTTCCGCATCAAACCTAAAGATTTTTGTATGTGTTAAATTGGGTGCTAGAAAGATTCTGTTATGAAATGATTTTTTGCCAAAATATGTTAATATTATTGTTTGTGACAGTTTTTTCTTTAACTTATCCACATCCTTATTAATTTTTCTTCCGAACTTATCCAAAGTCATAGTCACACTGGTAATGCACAATTTAAATGATGTTTATTTATATGATTATATCTTTTTCCCGCAACTCTTCAATTATTGAAATAATCTCATTATCATTGCCGTTATTGCCAGCATTCCTAGATGCAAGAAGGAGTCTCAATCTATCAACTAACTCGTTAGGATCATCCCAGTAAAGATAGTTCGTTGACTTCTTATTCCACGTCATAAGTCCTTGTCCCGTGTGCATTCTTGTAGGAAACGTAAAAGTAGGTTGTGAACCAGAGCGAGGGCGTTTCACATTTGGTTGAATTACAGTCCTATACTTTCTGGATTTATTTCCGGCAATTTGTTCATTGGGATTATAGTTCCTGCGATTTGCATTGGTTCGCTTTAGAATGTCATTATAGTCGTACGAATCTTTATCAGTATATCCAATGGGTTCTTTCTTAAACAGCAGTTCATATAGACCGGGGCTACCTTTATATTTGACTCCCTTAATAACGATATCATCCTTATCAAAATTAACTTCAGAGTCGCCGATGTGAAATTTGTCTGTCATTAAGTTATGTCTTATTCCGTATTTATGATCGAAACGATCATTAGTGTCTCTTATCATCTCTTCAACATATTGCCTAGGTAGTGTTGAATATTGTTGTAAATAGACAATAAAGGATGGATCATTTACCATTCTGTCAATATCTGCTCTTGTACTTTCAAGAATATTTGCTGAGGTGTCAGAAATTTCAGGTTGTGCAGAAAACACTTCTTCATAATTCGAAAATTCGGGTGGAAATAAGCGTTGAGGTTGTTGTGCTGGAGCGGCGTTTGTAGGTGTAGACATTTTTTGTTTTTCCTCTTTAGGCTCAACTTTTGGAATGATCTTTTCCGTTTTTATATCAGAAATTAGTTTTTTTAGAGGTTCGGAGATGGGTTTCAACTCCTCTTCTCTTTTAAGTGAAGATTCCAAAATATCAGCTTTTAAACTTTGCAATTTCCGTTTCAAAGCTTTTCTCGTTTTTAGAAGTTCTCGGGTAACGTTTTCACTCATCTTGGTCACTTGTTTGAGATATACTGATGAACTGAAATCTTGTCTAATCTATATATAAATAAATGTCAAAACCTTTCCTATATCTGCCGCAATGGATAGGAAATTCCTTATTTATAACCAAAAAACCAAACAACTCGTTCCAACAGTAAGAACACAAATCCTTAAATTTCTGAAACGGCATGTCAACATTAACGTGATCGTCATATACATGTTTCAAATTAGTGTTATCTTGTTTGAATATGATTAACAAATTTGCATTATCTCGAATCAGCTGTTTCGGTATTGAAGAATAAGTCTGACACAAATAAAAGCAATCAGCTTTATTGTGGCGCCCGAAACAAAAATAGTCCCTGATAATGCTTTGATTACAACAAACTATATCATCGAATATAACTACTGAGTTCGGTTTAATCTGATCAGGGGTGAATATCTGATTTCCGTCATCGTATTCAGAATAGCCGATTTCTTTCATAGGTTGCAAAAGTGATCTGAGATATTGATATTTTGGTTGGTTCAAGGATTTAGAATACACATATATATTTTCAAATCTAAGACCGTTTGCATGTTCTAAAAGTGAAACCATAACATTTGTTTTTCCACAACCAGATGCACCTACTAAAATGCCTCTCTTAATATCATTTCCTAATAACGTGCCATGTCTATTACACTTTTCACTTCCAAAGGTGCTGTTATGGTTTTTGATGGGTAATTGCAACTTTTGCTGTTCCGCTCTCATGTTACAGTATGCAACGCCCAAATGGGAGAAGCGACTTATATAGCAAGTGTGGACACCGCTGAAAAGTGGTTGTAAACGAAATGAAAACAGCCATAGAGCTAAATGTTGCATTGTTGATTTTAGGAGAATCGAAAGTATATATACTGGTAACCTACCTGCGAAATTTGTCACAATTACTGCGTCTTCCAACACTACAAGATGAGAGTGAATCCATCATCTGTTAAACTAAAGCGACTGTTAGCAGCAGGGTTGCGCAAAATGAGGAATTCACTTAAAAAGGGTAGCGGTTTGACGAAAAAGAGGAAGACGAATTCAAAAACAAGACGATCTAAAAAAAGCAGAATCATAAGATCGCCTAAGATTGGCGGTTTTTTACCAATGTTATTACCTGTTTTGGGAGCATTAGGTGCTTTAGCCGGAGGCGGGGCGAGTATAGCCAAGACAGTAATAGATGCGAAGAATGCGGCTAAAGCTTTGCGAGAAACGAATAGACATAATAAAGCTATGGAAAACAAAGGGTCGGGTTTATTTTTAAAACCGTATCAAAAAAACTACCGATAACAATTCCAAATCGAGCGTTGACCAACGTCGATATTCTTAAATATGCAAATCAATTAAAAATAAAACATTTTAGGGGTGTTTACATGCGAGATTCTTTACCAAAAAAAATTAAATATTCGGAGTGTGGAATTGTTAATCTAGACGCTAAAGCAAATGAAGGTACGCACTGGACAGCTTATATAAAACGAAATAAAAATGTCGATTACTTCGATAGTTATGGCAATTTGCGACCGCCGCAAGAACTAATTAATTATTTTTTAAGTGATGGAGTTGATAATATAATTACTTATAATTACAGGAGACAACAAAATGTTAAATCGTTCAACTGTGGGCACCTATGCTTACGATTTCTATATAATAAGCAAACATCCGTTTAATTTGTCACTCGCAACGATTGAATCATGTCTTACGCATTTGCGTTTTCGCAACCTCAATCAGTGTTAAGTTCAAATTTCAATCCCCCAATATTTCTTGATGAGAATTCAGAATATGTGATCGGTTTAACAAATTTTGAAACATTTAACGCCATCCCCAATATAGATGAAACAAATAATACCTTTTGTTATGGTGCACAGACTATAATTATTCCAACAGGTTCTTACGAAATAACAGATATACATCAATATTTGCAGAGTAAAATGGGAAAAGAAACATTGGAGCTCAATGCGAATAACAACACCCTTAAAACAACTTTAAAATGTAGTCAAAGTATCGACTTTTCAAAACCCAATTCCATCGGCAAACTTTTAGGCTTCAGTAATAAGGTTTTGAAAGCGAATGTTGTTCATGAATCGGAGAAGCCTGTGGAAATTATAAAAGTAAATGCTATATGCATTGATTGCAACATCTCTTCTGGCTCATATAATAACGGTAAACCGGTCCATACAATACATCAATTTTTTCCCACGGTACCGCCAGGGTATAAAATAGTAGAAACACCTCAGAATGTCATTTACTTTCCAGTCACCATAAAGACAATTACTAATATAACCATCAAGATTCTTGATCAAGACGGAAACCTAGTCCACTTTAGAGGTGAAACTGTCACAGTCAAAGTGCATTTGAAAAAAGTTAGCTAAATGGTTGTCCGCTATAATAATTCTCACACGAAATGTCAGGCGCTAGAGTATAAAAATAAGGATGCAAAAGCAAAAATCCATAGTATAAAAACGTCTAAGCAGCTGACAGCACGTAATCGCCGTTTTTTAAAATCGTTAGGTTTTCAACCGCAATGAATATTCTAGACGTCGCGCAAAAGGTGGTTGTTGACGATTCCGTGGTAGATTATCAACTACACACCTATCAATCATTTTCCTCTTCAAAATTTGAGCAGAACGATGAAATGCGAATATCGATACAAGAATTAGATGCATATACCCTTCCTTCTGACAGTTACCTATACATAGAAGGTAAATTAAGGAAAGATGATGGAACTGTAGGAAACACATTATTTTTTATTAACAATGCCATAGCACACCTGTTCAGGGAAATTCGCTATGAGTTAAACGGTGTTGTGGTCGATTCAGTGCGAAATGTAGGGCTCACTTCAACTATGAAAGGTTATGTGTCAGTAAATTCTAATGATGGTGCCAAGTTGCAAAATGCCGGATGGTTCCCCAAAAGCGAAGGAAGAGAATCTGAACGTCTAAAAATTGATAAGAATGGACATTTCAACGTTTGTATTCCTCTTTCCCATTTAATGGGATTTTTTGAAGATTATCGCAAGATTATTATAAATATGAAACAAGAATTAGTTCTCATTAGAAGTACTGACGACCTAGACGCTGTCGTCTACATCGAAGATCCCACCAATGTAGCTCTAGTTGCAGATAAGCCAAAAATTCAGCTTGATAAAATATACTGGAATGTTCCTCATGTTACACCTTCCATTTCTCAACAACTGCACCTTTCTAAGCTGATTCAAAAAAACATTGACATTCCCCTCGCTTTTAGAAGTTGGGAACTAATAGAATTTCCAGCTTTACCTCAAACAACGCGACATACTTGGCCTGTGAAGACAAGCACAAAACTCGAATCGCCAAGTCACATAATTGCAGGTTTTCAAACAGCCAGGAAAGGGGATGTTAAAAAAGACATGGGAAAGTTTGATCATTGCAACCTGCGAAACTTTAGAGTTTTCCTAAATAGTGAAAGGTATCCTTATCATGATTTGAATTTAAATTTCGGTGAAAATAATTTCGCGTCACTTTATGACATGTATTCAAAATTTCAACAACCTTATTACGAAAAAGAAAACCAGCCTATTTTCACTCCCAATGAATTTAAAGAGATTGCTCCACTAGTGCATATAGACTGTTCCCGACAAAAAGATTCTCTCCAATCAGGGGCTGTTGTTGTTCGAATTGAATTTGAAACGAACACAGCCATTCCGAAAGATACTTCCGCTTACGCTTTGATTTGTCACAATAAATTGTTTCTCTACAACCCGCTGACAAAAATCGTAAAGCAAGTGTAGAGAAACTAAATTCGTTCCCTCTACGCATGAATTCTCCTGCAAGTGTAGAGTGTACTAACTCATTCTGCGCATGCCTCGGAGTAACTATTAAAGCAATTACATCCACATCTCTTTACTCATTTCAATTATGTCATTCACGTTTAAGGATGTCTTGAAGACTCACATAAAAAATTTAAAGAAATTAAAAAGTCAAATAGAATCCTATTGTGTGATGAGTAAGATTGCTAAGAACTTTTCTAAACTCAAATTGTAAAAATGATATTAGTTCTTGATGTGCAAGGTTTCAAATTAGAAAATAATAAATTTCTTCCTAAAGAATTAGCAGCGTTTGATGGAAAAAGAATTTGTCACTACATATTCAAACCACCTTTCAGTATGGATTCCCTTCCACCGGACTTATCAAGACAAGTTAGATGGCTTATGAATTATCATCACTGCATCGATTGGAAAGCAGGTTTCACTCCAGTTCACAATTTTGGTGAAATTGTCAGCGCTCTCACAAGAAACGTTAATTATGTGTATGTCAAAGGAAAAGAAAAGGCTTCCTACATTAGAAAATATTCTGCCACACCAGCCCTAGAATTTGATGATCAACCAACTATACAACCATCGAAACCTTCTTGTTTCAATCACTTAAATAATATCTGCATTTGCTCACTTACAAATGTTTTTTACCTATACGAAAATTTTGTAATGAATTGTGTACAATAAAATAATAGTTAAAAATGTATTTATCTTTTATTTATTCCTATTCAAAAATAAAACAAATGAATTAGTTTGAAACTTTATTAAAATCAAACTATGACATCTTTCTAAAAAGTATAATAAAGTAAATTTAAAGCAAGTTAACAAAATAAAAATGATTAATAAGGGGGTAGAGCATAACTCTCTCGAAATAATAAATGATTGTAAAAACGTTCATAGAAAATCTTCTTTCTGTGTTCTACATCCAAAATTCTGTCGACAACGCTTTTGACTTGTTCAATTTTTCTTTGAAAACGACATCTGTCCGCATAGTCTTTCATCCAAGTTCCCTTTCTTGCATTAGTGTGTGCATATTTCCAACACGCCATGTAATGGATTTTGTTTTCAGCTTCATTAAATTTAACTTTCTTCATGATTAACCTTATCTACTTATATATAATTTAATAGTTAGGTGTTTACACATTTACAACATTTCTCTCTCCATCCTCGTTAACAAAAACAACCAGCCTAGATTGTTCCAACACTTTTTTTTATGCTCCCACTGTGCGTGCGATGACCTGAGATATGTTCTCAATGGCTCCGGAAAGTATTTCATAAATGGATAGAATTTGAAATCCAGTCTTGTGTCAATCAAATCGGCTATTAACTCACAATCACAACACTTCTCGTTCATGTACTCAATGGTTCGAGATAACACTCTTTTATATTGAGATATCAACGTCAACTCATCACTATTTAAGTTTTCTTTTTTCTGCAAGCGTTCTTGCTCACGATTCAGTTCGTGACAAAGATAACTTAGGGCTAATTTCAAATTCATTTTCGTTATTACTTACTTTACTATACTTTACTATACTTCTCAGAGAGATGTGCATCTGAAACAAACTTTGCAGATTATATACTACAACTCTCAAGGTTGGTCTGCGGTTCGAGTTCAAAACATTTTTTGCGACCTTGATAGGAGTGTCGACCTTGAGAGGAGTGTTGACCTTGAGAGGAGTGTTGACCTTGAGAGGAGTGTTGACCTTGAGAGGAGTGTTGACCTTGAGAGGAGTGTTGACCTTGAGAGGAGTGTTGACCTTGAGAGGAGTAAGTGACCTTGAGAGGAGTAAGTGACCTCGAGAGGAGGAGGAGGAGTGCTGTAGAACCCACTATTATTACCTACTATTAATCGATAATTATTTTTATAAATATTTATACCAAAGTAAATAATTATTTAAACATACCTATACGTAATAAGGGTATGTGCTAAATTACTTAAATTTATACCTAGTTGATCATAATTTATCTCATAAAATAAAATAGAATTAAAGAAAGAAAATTCCTATTATAGGTATAGGGACTGTCAGGCAACTGGTTCCTACATATTGTAGGCATATAATAGTCAGAATTTAGTTAAGGAAAATTGACTTTGGACATATAGTTATTTTGTTGAGATATTCCCAAAATTGCGACGCTTCCATTTATAGCGGAAGTTGCTATAAACGTCGTTTTTTTAATGAAACATCCACTGTATTTTTTTATATTTTATATTATCTGAAAATTGAATGCAGATTAAGTAGTTTATGATTTTTATTATAAACAGGCCAAAATCGTTGTTGAAAATTTTTCCAGTTTATAGCACTGTACCTACCTACATCGAGAATGGTACAGAGTAAAACGGCTTACGTGCCCCTATCCTAATTATTATTATGTGGTATCCTTAGTGGAAATTTTTACACATACTGATGAAAAATCTGATAATTTTCATCACCCCGTATAAACATTTCAACTACACAATATGATACTATGTACATGAAAAGCTCAGATATGAACATGTATCTGTTTTTATACAGGTTGTTCCACAAGCCATGGATAAAACGAAACCCAGTGATGGGGGTGGTCATTTGCAACAATAAAATCCGAAAAGCAATGGTTTGATTATTTACGATTTTCGAGTTATTCGATATTTAATGATTTTTGAAATACTTAAGTGTTACATTCGAGAAGAAAAAAACGAAAAAAAGGCTACTTGTATTCTATCTACTTATAAAAATGCCAAGTGCCTGTATTATAATAAAAAATAAATATATCCGATGTACAGGGTTATTCCCTCAGTAATTTTGTGACGACTTTTTTTTACATTCCGCGGTCGGTAATTTTGTTTTATCCTATGGTAGGAACGGGCGCCAAATTTTTAGAGGTTTATTCCTCTTCTTGCCACGAGTAACTAGTCGAAGAAATGTTTCGTCGAGGGCCCAAGTAAGAAGAAGTTGAATTGTTTTACCAGGTTTTATTATTTACAAATATCTATAAACACAGAAACAGATAATATATACAATTATATACAATTATACACAAAGGTAAATTATTAGGTACAAAGTTCCATAGTCATAATGTTAACCTACGGTAAATATAAAAAAGTAGTGCTAAGCATGAAATGCAGACTATCAAACGGTCGGTCCCTTATTAGTGGCTTTAGGCCAGAGCTCCCTTTCGGCGTATGGGACAGATAATATATACAATTATATACAATTATACACAAAGGTAAATTATTCGGTACAAAGTTCCATAGTCATAATGTCAAACTACGGTAAATATAAAAAAAGAAGTGCTAAGCATGAAATGAAGATTATCAAACGGTCGGTCCCTTATTAGTGGCTTTAGGCCAGAGCTCCCTTTCGGCGTATGGGACACAACTTTCACGGGCCGCTTCACTGAGAGGGGTCACGCTGGCACTCTAATGCGTAGTACAACGGGTATCAGGAATTCTCAGGAGAGGCACGGGACACAACTTCCGCACTCCAAAGAGAACCCCGACGACGGTACACTCACCTAGCCGCGTTAAAATGGGACACAACAACCACTTCTTGAAGGCAGAGCAAGCCCAGGAAACAACACTGGTCCAACTCTGCCTGGTCTCGTGAACTACACAGTATTATATACTGGCTGACAGCTAATAAGGCCAGAGGAGAAGGAGTAAAAAAGGTAAGATGCTTACTGGCAATTAGACCATTGCTGACCCTTTTTGCTCATCTAAACTAACCTACCCTCCACCTTGAGCTCGATCTCAACGACGACAGTGATTTTGAAAAATCATCCGCCGCCGGTGAGGCTCGAACCGTCGACCCCCGAGTCCGTATTGGAAAGTCTGAATCGACTTTCCCGCACGGCCACGGAGACGCTAGGAGGAGAAGGAGTACTTGATAAAGTTATCTTAACGGTTTAACTAAGAAATCATACAACATTGAATAAATTGTAAAAATAAAATATTTTAATTACACGATTACTAAATTATATACTACAATTTCAGATATAAAGAATTGATTCCTCCTCTTTTTTACTGGTTTTTCCACCGCCTTATTTTCCTCTCTAAATAAATAATAAAAAAGCGCAAGTTGTGCCGTGATGTGCTCCTGCTGTGCTGCCATGTGGCGTAGAGAGAAAAAATTGCGAATTTGCGATTCTTAAGAACTCAAATATGATTTTTTTCTGAAGTTAGCAACACCTTTTTTCTTGTCTTAAAAATCCAAGTTGTGCGGTAAAGTGCTCTTGTTATTACAACTTTTTTATTTTAAATAGGACAGCCTGTATATTATTGCATTATCATAATGCCTGAGAAAATTAAAAATTAATGGTTTTTACATTTGAAGTTTCTGATGAATAATTCAGAAGTTCTAAACAAATGAAAAACCGAATTTTCCATTTTCAAAGCAGCTTGCATTGCTAAGAGGATTAAAACAGAAGCAAACTTGCGTTTTTGAGATTTTAAATAGGACAGCCTGTATATTATTGCATTATCATAATGCCTGAGAAAATTAAAAATGAATGGTTTTCTCATTTGAAGTTTCTGATGAATAATTCAGAAGTTCTAAACAAATGAAAAACCAAATTTTCCATTTTCAAAGCAGCTTGCATTGCTAAGAGAATTAAAACAGAAGCAAACTTGCGTTTTTGAGAAAAGAAAATAAGACGGTGTAACTTCAAAAACAAAACGTATTTTGGGCCATAAAAATCACAAACCCGGAATAGCAGCACAACAGGGGTGCATTACGGCACAACTTGCGTTCTTAAGAAAAGAAAAGAGGCAGTGCTAACTTTGTAAAAAAGTGTTGCCCTATACAAACCACACCCTTAGATTTTTTTGTGCAGCATGTGCACGTGATACCACATCGCGGCCACATCTCAGCACATCCTTTTTTTAAGTTTTGTATTTTTTGTCAAAATATAAAGTTACGGTGCTAACTTCATGCACATAATTGTTTTCCAAAATACCTACAAAATAACTGTAAATTCATTTATTTCTACAGGGTGGGGCGCCAAGAACGCCTCAGTCTATAAAGCCCAAACCGTGTACGATTTAAAAAAATTAAAAACTGGGTTTTATACAGGGTTGTAAGATCTATAATTTAAAATTATTTTAGACTGGACAGGATATTCCACATGAGAGTATCGTATCAAAGTTAATTTTTTTTTAATGGAATGCTCTTTAGGTTATTATATTTTTAGATTGTGTCAAAAGAAAAAATATGGCAGGTTTTTACAGTCAGAGTTTAAACTAAATAGTTTTAGTGTTATAAACAACTGACAATAGCGTTTTTCAAATTTCAAAGCAATTCACGGCGCAAACGGCTCAAAATAGAGAAAACGGCTAATATGTCTTTATCTTCACTTTTCAAGCAGTATCCTATGGTGTGGAGGTAGTTCTCATACAAGGAGATGAAAAATTTGAGACTTCGCGACATCCCACTAAAAAATGCTAATTAAAATTTTACAAATGTTTATATACAATAGTAAAAAGTCTGGACGCAGCAAGTGCGTTATAGTTGTGAATTTTCATAAGTATGTTTTTAATAGCATTATGTGTGTGTTTTTTTAAGAAAGCAGGCATAAAAACCTAACAATGTGCCATGTTTCATAAAAATAACTTTATTGTTTGAAAATGTACAAAACCTTCCAAAAGTAAACTTAAAGTGTTCCTGAAAAAACTGATTTCTTGGTCAACCTTATAGGTTAATAGCAAATTGAGCTATTCAAATTTTAAGCATTTAATCAAATTTCTTTACCATAACGCACTTGCTGGGTCCCGAATTTATTTTTTTACAAACATGCATTATATTTCGATGGAAAATGCAAAAATGCAATGTGCAAATATTCGGTTAAAAAAAAAATTGTATCACCGACGACTTATGGGCCAGCCTGTGATTGTAGAAATATTTTTTAAGATGTAACTCAAGACACCCTATAATTAATGTATACATTTTTTTTGTATCTTCTATAATAACGGATATATTGAACTTTATTGATTTTTTTTACGAAAATTCGACAAAAATTATATACCATTAAACGATAAACTCTATAGCTAAGACTACTGCTAAAGTATGAGAGTATATTTGAAATGAATTTTCTGAAAATATTCCAGTAAAATGAAGGATAATGACTTCTTGAGACATTTTCTTTCCATATCTCGTATTAGTATCAAATTCTTTGCCTAAATGTTGCCAATTTTGACGTTTTAAATCGCGACTTTGACGTTTTGAGGAAAACCCCAATTTATTTTTTTAATGCCTGTAGCTTTTTTATCTTTTAACCTACAGAGCTAAGTTTTGGCAGGTGGTTTACCTATAATGATATAAACCTGTGTACCAAATTTGGTTGCCCTTACTTTGTTATATTCGGAGATATGATTTTTTTTCGAAAGGAAACACAAAATTTTCCGGGAAAACCTGGGCCGATTTTCCTATATAACGAACTTATCCAAGCCACTTGTAAAAGGAAGGTATTCACCAAATTTAATCAAAATCGGCCTATTATTTTTTGAGTTATCGGTATATATATATATATATATATATATATATATATATATATATATATATATATATATATATATATATATATATATATATATATATATATATATATATATATATATATATATATATATATATATATATATATATATATATATATATATATATAATAATAATAATAATAATAATAAAAATTTTGTGTTTCCTTTCGAAAAAAAATTTTATCTCATAAAATAAAAAGCTATAGTAACTAAATTTGGTAGGTAGGTTTAGATTACAAAGAGTAAACTATACAACAAAATTTTGATTTCTTTGTTACAACAAAAAAAGGTTATAAAAAATATTTGGTGCCAGATCATTTCTATGAAAATTCACTACCATAACGCACTTGCTACGTCCAGACTTTTTCTCTATCCTAAGCCGTTCCCGCTGTGAGTTGCTTTGAAATTTGAAAAACGCAAATTTCACTTGTCTATAACTTCAAAACTTTTCACTTTAATGTAGGTATAATAAACTATTTTGTAGGCGTTGCTCAAAATGATTTAAAAATGTGACAAGGAGAATTATTTCTGATAGCCAGGTGTCACAAAAGTAATTATCTTGAACCTTAATACAAAATTTCGTTTTGAATTAATCGAATCCTAATCCTAAAATGTTACATTTCATCTTGCAACGGCGCGCGAAGAGTCGAGCAGTGGAATTCGTTACTCCGGCAACCCGGGAACCGAGAATACAAAATTATTGTCATATATGCCTGAAACTACAACTACTAAGGCAAGCGGAGCGGACAGACCATTCAAACAGTGATGCCAGTTGAAATAATTTTGTGTATGTACTAGAAATTAGTTGACATTGTACCTAGTAGATTTGATGAAAACGCACAAGATTAAATTTTTATCAGTTTGTTGTTAACCACCATCTGTGATTTCGTATTATATTATAGAAACTCCAGCAACGTAGCATGGGAAATTTTTTAAATGCTCCCTTGTCACGTAAGCGGTGGAAATTATTTTCATTTTAGGTATTCATGTAAAAAAACTTAAAAACTGAAAGACTTCAATTTAATGGTCATTTCCAAGATATTATTTTTATGTAATCAATTTCAAACTTCAAAAATAAAACATACTAGATTCGTCAAATGCGTAAGAAACTAGATTTAGTAGGTACAATGGTAATAGACTGGCAACGCTGCACGCAGTAGAGAAATGAAACCAAGAAAAAACAAACCCATGCGCTGTCCAGGAATCACAAATGTTAAAACTATTATAAATCGCCCTCGAAACGAGTTAACAGAAAATTATGAAATTTGGCTTAATAAACTCGCCACGCTCTATATACGTAGGTAAATGAAGGGCAACCGGTTGTACCGGCCGGTCACAAAAACTTTATTTTTTTTTAATAGCAGTGATACATTTTTTTGGCATTTTCGAATAGATAGGGCGATTCTACAACAGAATTATATATCATACACCCGCTATCATTCAACACATTCACAAAAAACGACGGGACCCGTGTACTTGCTATACGGCCCATTTATTGTTTTATTGTGTCGAAACGTGTTAGCAGAAAATTATGAAGGCAAGCTATCTTAATAAACACGCCAGGACCTATTCACGTTGTCAATGAAAAAAATGTAGCGCAATCGGTTGTACCGAAAGTTGACGTTAACTTTAATTTTTTTATGGCGGTGATACATTTTTTTGACATTTCCGAATAGAACGGGCGATTCTACACCAGAATCATGTATCATACACTCGCTATCCTTCAACACATTCACAAAAAACACCGCGACCGATGTACTTTAGCAGGTGGGTATAAGGCGCATTAAGTGCTTTATTGTATCGAAACGAGCTAATAGAAAATTATGAAAGCAAGCTGTCTTAATAAACACGCCAGGCTCTATTCATGTAAGACAATAAAAAAATGTCGTGCAACCGGTTGTACCGAAAATTGACAGTAACTTTATTTTTTTAATGGCAGTGAGAAATTTTTTTGTCATTTTTGAATATATCGGGCATTTCTACACCAGAATCATTTATCATACATCCGCTCTGCTTCAACACATTCACAAAAAACGACGGGACCAGTTTACTTTAGTAGGTGGCTATACGGCGCATTTATGGTTTTATTGTGTCGAAACGAGGTAACAGAAAATTATGAAAGCGATCTATCTTAATAAACACACCATTCACGTAGTCAATGAAAAAAATGTAGCGCAACCGGTTGTACAAAAAGTTGACAGTACCTTTAATTTTTTTAATGCCAGTGATACATTTTTTCTTTTGGCATTTTCAAATAGATCGGGCGATTCTACACCAGATTCATGTATCATACATCCGCTTGCTTCAACACATTCACAAAAACGACGGGACCCATGTACTTTAGTAGGTGAGTTTACGGCGCATTTGGTGCTTTATTGTGTTGAAACGAGGTAATAGAAAATTATGAAAGCAAGCTATCTTAATAAACACGACAGGCTCTGTTCACTTAAGTGAATATAAAAAATGTAGCGCAACCGGCTGTACCGGCCGGTGTCAGTAACTTTTTTTTTAATGGCAGTGATAATTTGTTTTGACATTTTGGAATTTTAGGGCGATTCTACACCAGAATCATCTATCATGCACCCGCTATCCTTTAGGGCGTGTACAAAACGCGACGGCACCCGTGTACTTTACTAGGTGGGTATACGCCACATTTAAAGGTTTACTGTGTCGAAAGGAGTTAACAGAAAATTATGAAGTTTCGTTGGATTAAGAAACACGCTACGATCTATTCACGTAAGTAAATGAAAATAATGTACCGAAACCGCGTCATTGCGGTCATTTAAGCACAGTTCCTGAATGGAATTCGAAATGCATGTCAAACTAAAAATAGGAAACGTAGATACAAATGTCACGTACACGTAGGATAGCCCTTTAATTTTTGAGCTTAAGTGGGAAGCAATCAAATCCAGTTATACCAATTCAAGCGAGTGGGATCGGCGGATATGCCTGGTAGCCGTACATAATGGCTGAGTGTACCACGCGCCAACAGTTGAATTGTTGTGCCAACATTTGTCAACATTTCTTGACATAACAATTGAACTGTTGCCGCCAGTTGAAGTCGGGAAATGGACCGCATGGAGGGTCTTCCTTTTCGAGAATTTTCGTAGAAAAAAATTACTAAGGGGGAGATCTCGACTTTTGCATTATATATATATATATATATATATATATATATATATATATATATATATATATATATATATATATATATATATATATATGTATATATATATATATGTATATATATATATATATATATATATATATATATATATATATATATATATACATATATATATATATATATATATATATATATATATATATATATATATATATATATATATATATATATATATACATATAAAAGTTGACAGTAACCCCGGTAATATGTTCTACGGGGCCTAGTTCACGCCTATTTGAATAAATGAAGATTTTTTTTAAAAATTCAGAAGTAGCGATCTCCTCATTAGTGAATTTAAAAATTAACTACAAATTATACAATCTGATCCAAATAAAGACGTACAGACTTTCCTGTGGCTTCACAGAAAAAAACATGATTTTGCCTAACGATGCCGTAAAAAGAAAAATTGGTTTCTGAGAAAAAAAACAAGCACTTGTGAAGCCACACAAAAGTCTCTACGGCTGTATTAAGTATAGAACGGTTTCACCACGTTAGGACAACAACAAACAACCGGATCAGCTATTCAAATCCAATTGAGTCTTAAAAGTTTTCATTCCCCAGAAATTTGTAAACAAATTTCATCGGAGTTACACAATCTTATCAGACAACGGTAAAATGAAATAAAAGGTGAAAAAAAAATAATTAAAAAAAGTGAAGTGACTGCTATAGGATTACAACTCGACTATATTATCTGATGGCAAACGCTTTATTCACTGCACTACGCTTAACATGGCATGTGTAGTGTACATAAGAACGATAATTAAATCCCTTAAACGCCTATCTGTTGTAGTACTAGTTTTTCGCCAACTTCGTTAATTCTACAACGATACTTGTTCTTAGCGAATTTTTAGGGGAAAAATTCGCTCATATAAAAACAAAATTTTCAAATAAGCGCGAACTAGGACCTCTAAACCCATATCCGGGGTCAGTTTCAATTTGTATATGTTTATATATATATATATATATATATATATATATATATATATATATATATATATATATATATATATATATATATATATATATATATATATATATATATATATATATATATATATATATATATATATATATATATATATATATATATATATATATATATATATATAAATATATAAATATCGACACGATAACTCAACAAGTTATTAATCGATTTTGATAAAACTCTGCAGGTACCTTTATTTTATTAATGGCTTGGATGAGTTCGTTAGCCAAGAAACTCGGACAAGGTTTTCCGGGAAAATGTTAAGTTTTATTTGAAAACAATTAGTATCTCGGCGAATTACAAAGGTATTTTTTTGAAAATTTGTGGATATGTTGCATTGGCAAAGAGCTTACTACATACCAAAATTTATCTTTCTAGGTTTATAGAATATTGAGTTATTTAGATTTGAAGCATTTAACGAAAATTCGTTACCAAAACCATCAACCTTGACAAGAATCTTTCTTTTATTAATAGCTTGGATGAGTTCGTTAGTCAGCCCTGTCGGACTAGTTTTTTTATTTGTATCTCAAAAAATAGCAAAGTTGTTTTGATGAAATTTGGTTGATATCCTGCCCTCGTAAATACCTTGCTACACACCACAATTAAACTTTCTAAATTTATAGAAAAATGAGGTATACCAATTTGAAGCACTTAATGACAATTCGCTACCATAACGCACTTACTGCGCCCCGAAATGTTTTTCGTATCCATCCTCTTCACAATGTTTGAAAAAAAGAATCTACCTTTTTTATTGATTAATTTAAACATATAATTATCCTTATTCTAAAAAACAAAATATTGTCGTCAATCTTTTCTTAACAATGTTAATTCAAAAGGACTGTTATTTAAAAAATGTGTTAGACTACAATCATCACATATCAACTGAAAAGGGCCAAACAGATAACAATAGGCAAGGTTGAAGGCAACCCCAATTTTTTGTTATTTATGTTGAACGTGGAACAAATTTTTTAAGTAGCCACAGTCAGGACTTGCCAGTAGGTAATGGGACACTTTGAGCAGACAGTGACGTCACAGGAAGTGACGTCACGGCGCCGGCGCCACGCCCTGGCGCCACGCCCTGGCGCCTGCCCTGGCGCCGGCGCCACGCCCTGGCGCCGGCGCCACGCCCTGGCGCCGGCGCCACGCCCTGGCGCCTAGCCACGCCCTGGCCCCGGCGCCTGCCCCGGGCCCGGCGCCTAGCCACGCCCCGGCGCCTAGCCCCGGCGCCGGCGCCCAGCCACGCCCTGGGCCAGACAGTCACATCCGTGTTATTCCTAAGGTCATTGACCTGTCTTTGGCCAGACAGTGACGTCACATGACTTGTGCCAGACAATCACATCCAGACAGTCACATTTACATTTAGCCGTGTTATTCCTAAGGTCATTGACCTGTCTAGGAAACTGTGACGTCACACGACTTGGGCCAGACAGTCACATGCAAACATTTCAAAAGTGTCTAACCTATTACTTCAAATTATTATATTTTGAAAAAAACCATTTGGAGCAGGTGAGTTTCGAACCCGGGGCATTCAGATGGGAGGCAACGATGCTACCCGTTGAGCTAAGCAGACGCTTATTAATTTATTGTTTTAGGTTGGTATATATATATACGACTACAAACAAACCATACATGTAACATAATTAAAGTTTATTATTAGACAAATGGATGATTTACAAAATAATGTTTAATATTAGAGGCTGCTGAACCAAAACGGAGGAAAATGGCGGAATGAAAGATGGAAGCCTGTGATACCTTAAGCTGACATTATAAAAATGGCGGGCTTTCGTTGATAAAGATGGTGCAAGGATGGATGAAGACTTATTTAAAGATACGTCACTCCAACCTAGCCGACAAATGAGAGTGTAGACATAAGACATAATAATTAATATGTTTAATATTAGACAGACTAGAACGTCACAATTGTTATATGGGTAGGTTCTAAAAATAACACACAGAGGTCGCTGGCAAAACAAAAGAAGGAAGTTCAGAAACAAAATAGACAACAGGTTCAACCGTGAGATGTACGATGGAACCAATACATGCACGGTGTTAAGGAGGCCAAATCAAATTGGAATATACAATAAAATGGCCACTTCCGGTCTAAACTTTAAATCCTTGTATCTTTTCAACGACAAGTGATAGAAATGAACCGACTTTAAAAATATATCGTTTCGTAACAAGGTCTACAAGAAACCGAGATAAAAAACTTTAAACCCTTATCGCGGAAGATCCGTGAGATGTACGCTGGAACCAACACATGCACGGTGTTAAGGAGGCCAAATCAAATTGGAATATACAATAAAATGACCACTTCCGGTCTAAACTTTAAATCCTTGTATCTTTTCAACGACAAGTGATAGAAATGAACTAACTTCAAAAATGTATGTTTCATAACAAGGTCTACAAGAAAATGAGATAAAAAACTTTAAACCCTTATCGCGGAAGATCCGTGAGATGTACGAGAGAACCAACACATGCACGGTGTTAAGGAGGCCAAATCAAATTGGAATATACAATAAAATGGCCACTTCCGGTCTAAACTTTAAATCCTTGTATCTTTTCAACGACAAGTGATAGAAAGGAACCGACTTCAAAAATGTATCGTTTCGTAACAAGGTCTACAAGAAAATGAGATAAAAAACTTTAAACCCTTATCGCGGAAGATCCGTGAGATGTACGCTGGAACCAACACATGCACGGTGTTAAGGAGGCCAAATCAAATTGGAATATACAATAAAATGACCACTTCCGGTCTAAACTTTAAATCCTTGTATCTTTTCAATGGAAAGTGATAGAAATGAACTGACTTTAAAAATGTATGTTTCATAACAAGGTCTACAAGAAAATGAGATAAAAAACTTTAAACCCTTATCGCGGAAGATCCGTGAGATGTACGCTGGAACCAACACATGCACGGTGTTAAGGAGGCCAAATCAAATTGGAATATACAATAAAATGGCCACTTCCGGTCTAAACTTTAAATCCTTGTATCTTTTCAACGACAAGTGATAGAAATGAACTGACTTTAAAAATGTATCGTTTCATAACAAGCTCTACAAGAAAATGAGATAAAAAACTTTTAAACCCTTATCGCGGAAGATCCGTGAGATGTACGCTGGAACCAACACATGCACGGTGTTAAGGAGGCCAAATCAAATTGGAATATACAATAAAATGGCCACTTCCGGTAGACACTTCCGGTATAGCTATTCTTAGAGCTACATACATGTGTGACACATCAAAATAATCGTCTTGTTGAACAGAAGAAATATAATATTTAAGTAAGTTAGAACAAGCTGTATTAACACCTAAAACCAACACACACTCTCTTGTACAGGCTGATTACCCTGCCATCCAATTGTTAGTAAGGTTATGTTTGTATTTGTTATTTGAATACAAACAGACATAATAAGAAGAGTGTACTTACATACAGCAAGACACGTCATCCTTGTTTCACGACTTAACACATACTGAACAAGTGTCTCTCTCTCTTGTATTGAGGAAACAAACTGATGTAAGAGAGAGGGGGTCTTACAAAGGATAAACAACGTTTTTTACAGTTGTTAACCTTACAGAAAGGGGTTAATAAAAATGCAACAAAATAAAAATAAAACAACTGATTTACATACAATAAAAATTTATTAGGATTAATTAAGTTGTACATATTGATACATAAATGACATACATAAATGACATACTATTATTACATAATGGCTCTAACGATACCCGATAGAGGTTTATATTCCATTACACTGTCATGAATAACCAAACAATAAACACGAGTATTTTTTGGGAAGTTGGCGTGACTCATGAACTCCACCTTAATGTCCACCGTTGAAGACTTGATTGACTCGTTCTGGTACTGACAGTCAATCACAAATAGAGCTCTGTCTTTAAACTCGTCATAATTCAAGATAGGCTCCGACATGTTTTTATAACAGAAGTTTTTTTGAAAATCTGTATACATGTTATAGGCTTCTGCATATTTCGATTTCTCAAAATCCATATTCATAGATTCATAAGGGTAGCATTCTGAATTTAGAAACACTCTGAGGTCCAACATACCAATGTTATCGAAATAGTCTGACCTCTTCTTCACGTTATCCTTACGATCTGTTTGAAATGCTATAATCACATATCGAGGTCTTTCCAAGTTGGTTGCAGTTTTAACAGCCCACACATCTCTGTTGATATCTCTGAGTGCTGGTAACTCATATATGTCCCATTTGCGGTATGCGAGAAATATAGAGGTGTCTTTGGCTATTTTATCCATCAGTTCCAATTTCATTTTATCATTGGGAAATACATGTTTTACCTTTAAAAACATATTGGTTACGGTAATTTTTGCTCGTGCCGTACCTGTGCTGTAATAGCCGTTGGAATCGTTTCGACTTCTTGTAAAGCGGAAAGTATGTTTGCCACAGAGAACTCCTTTGAAATGATGAAAGAAACTGAAGAGGAACCAGACAGGTATGAGCATGTGAAACTTGTTATCATTTAAGGTGATGTGCTCCGACGACACATTCAGACCGGCGTTGCTAAGAGATTGGGCTTCATTCTTACTGAACGATAGCAGACTTTTGATGATGGTTGTGGTGTATGGGTCTCGCACTCGTTCCACTTCCTTGTTATTTAACTCATAGGTCATTGATTCAAACAGAGCTGCTCCTCCATTATTTGACAGATAACAAGCACCAGTGGCATTTTGGATTGCTACAGGTTCCAGAGCACCTTCGATTATTAGAGCTGACTCGGCCAGACATACGAACGCATCTTGTTGGTTGATGGCTATTTCAATTTCATCGCTGTTACCAAACGATTTAGTTGGTGAATAGTAAGAACGCAGCTCTTCTCGATCGATGCCATCATCAAACACGGGTTCTTTGAATATTTCTAGTTTTGACGACATGATAACCCAGGCTTTGCAGGAACTCAATATTATCGGGACGAAGCGTACCCTTTGACGTGTCTGACTCAACTGAATTTGATGTGGTAGATGCACTTGATTTTATATCCTTGAAGACCAACATACTAAGCAACTTTTATAAGTTTTAAGCGAACAGACACCTCTTCACCTTGAAAGTTGACAGGAACTGAATCTTGGTCGACGATGTCGATGCTTATATTGGAAATCTCTTGCTTGTTCACAGGCAAGTAAATTAAATTGTTAGGTTCTATGTCGATTGCGTAGCCAGGATCAACCATCGGAGCAAACTCATACAGCGTATGTGAGGGTTGTCCGTTATAATAGGAACCAGACACAATATTGGTTTCGATGCGAATCTGTCTAACATCCACTATATCAACAGGTAAATCAGATTCATAAAAGGTGTCCGGCTGAAGAACTTGTTTTGAAAAGCCCAACATTCGCCCAATCGAACCATCAAATTCAAAACTGACATTTGTATAACACTTTAGTCTACATTTGATGGTGTTCGGATTAGGTCTCAGAAGCAGAGCCTGTTGCTTTTGTTCGTGTGTTGCTGTAGCACCAACAAGTTCATTTTGAAGTAACTCTTCCAAGTGTGTTATTTCATAAGCACCGGTGGGTATCGTGATGGTTCGCCAACCGGTTCCTTCTTTTACATGAAATTTGTTTTTACCTTCATAGATGTTGGGTATGTTGTTGTAGGTGTGAAAGCCTATCAAGGCAACAGCATAATTACCATCCAAAACAATTGGTGGATGGTAGTCTGACGACAGATGGGAGCTGCGGTCTTTCAACACAAAGGTGTGCGCCATGACTGATACACACAGGCTACTGTTTAAGGCTTTTATTTAAAAATTTTAAACATAAGTGACCACAATTATAAGTATTATATTTCTGATACACATCATGATTGTACATTAAAGTAGAGTTTTTAAGGTAACGCTGCAGCTCAACTGGTGGTTTCAAGTTTCCATATGAGTCAAAGTACACGGCTGTGTCACCACGTTTCTTAACTGCAACCCAATGACTGCCAGGTTCCTTGTTTGTTTGCAAATTCATGATAAGTGATTCATTCTTGCGTGGCCCATTCGATGGCAAAGTATCTCGCATGTATACACCTCTAAAATATGGAATTTTCATTTTACCAGCAAATTTCACAAGGTCTTCATTTGTTAGAGGTCTTGCTGGTAAACATCTTACTCGTTTTTTGGTTTCTGCAGATACAACCCATAACCGGAGCGCTGTTTCTTGAGATACATGCCTGTGCCCAGTCTCTTGCATTTTGGCTTAAATTTCAAGCCACTCCCTCTCCTACCCATCGCGATGGCTTCCATTGTTTTGTTGTGCCGTTCTTCCTCCTCTAGTTTCTGTTTCGCAGACTTGGCATCGTTCACGGCTTTGGCAATACCTGCAGCACCACCACCCAGAGCTCCTAGTGCTGACAGCCCACCAAATATCAGAGGCAACAGCGGAAGGAAGCCTCCACTTTTAGGTATTGGAATAACTCGAGGTTTCTGCACATTCTTACGCCCACCAATGTTTCTAACGATTGTATGAGCTATATCAAATACGGCGTTCGCTGTTGGAATAAGATTTCTATCTTTTATAACTTCCTCAATCAGACTTAGTATGTTTTTAAAGGGAACCTTCTTCTTTGGCTTCGAGTTGATTACATAAAACCCCTCATTAAGTTTTCTGTTAACTTTCATGGTGTTTGTAACGCCCCGCAACGTTTCAGCAAAACCTGTATCTGTCTTTGTTAATAACAGCCCTCACTCTGTGACACCAACATGCATACTGACTGGGTGTCTCACTTGCATTCATATATATATACACACCCAAATAAAATATAGTTTAGTTTAAGTTAAGATGCGTACCAGCAAACACGCTTCTGCCTTACCCATTACAAATATAGACGATGTTGTTACGGACACAGCTCAACAACAACTGAGGCATGGTCCTCTCTTTCCAAACACCGTTCGCTGTATCATATGTGGTCCCAGTGGGTGTGGTAAAACTAATGTCATGCTGAGTTTGTTGTTTGAAGCAAACGGTTTAAAATTTGATAACGTGTATGTGTATTCAAAGTCTCTGTATCAACCGAAATACAAGATGTTAAAGGAGGTGATGAATGCCACAAAAGGTGTTGGTTACTATCCTTATCGAGAAAACGATGAAATATTAGATCCGGAAGATGCCAAGGACAACTCTGTGTTTATATTTGATGATGTAGCTTGTGACAAACAAGATAAAATAAGAGCATACTTCAGTATGGGCAGACATAAGAATATTGATTCATTCTATCTCTGTCAAACATATACACGAATACCCAAACATCTGGTACGTGACAACACCAATGTTATTGTGTTATTCAAGCAAGATGAAACCAATTTAAAACATGTGTACGACGATCATGTGACCACCGATATGGACTTTAAACAATTTAAAACTATCTGCCACCAATGCTGGAAAGATAATAAGTATGGTGTGTTGGTGATTGTGAAGGAAAACGATGTACACAAAGGTCGATATAGAAAAGGATTCGATAGATATATATTATTCTAACAAACGATGATAGACAGGACAGTCAGCTGTCTAACACAGGTGTCTAACACAGATGTCATACAAGTGTCTAACACAGCTGTCATACAGCTGTCATACAGCTGTCTAACACAGCTGTCTAACACAGCTGTCTAACACAGCTGTCTAACACAGCTGTCTAACACAGCTGTCTAACACAGCTGTCTAACACAGCTGTGTTAGACAGCTGTCTAACACAGCTGTCTAACACAGCTGTCTAACAAGACAGCCAGACATCGTGATAAATAAGAAGGCATGTACCATGAAGGAGTCAGTATATGTTAAACCACCACACAACCTGTATCGCTCAAACAAATTATTAGACCAGCTGGTAATACCGACCAGTTGTAGCACAATGGAAGTGTTGGGTAAGGAAGAGCGAAAAGTTAAGAAAAGGATTTTACAACTTGCTGACAATATTCGAAAAAAACATTTAATGCTTAAACTTAACAGAGCCGAGAATGATGATGCTCTGCAACGTTTATATAAACCACTTGTTGAGCCCCTAAGTAAAATATCTAAAAACACAGCAGCACAGCAGCAGCAGCAGCCCCAGCAACAACCAAAGGCTGAACAAATCAAAGAAGAAGTGGTACCAGAAACGAAACCCCAAGTACAGTTCCTTAAAGACCATGAAGTTTTTGAAGCTGAACCTAGGGAAGAGGCTGAGGAGACAAGTTCCGATGAGGATATCCCAACATTTGAAGAGCTTGAGGCAGATCTACAAACTGTCACATCCAACCCTGCATATCAAGAATTTTTGGAGCAATATCCTGAACGAGTTCGATATTATGTAGACAAGTATTTTACTGAACCACCAAGGCTCGCTACCATTGATCAAACGTATGGTGCTCGCTACGCTAAAGATACCGGTAGCTGGAGTCTTGGCAATAAACACTTGGATTTTACTGATAATGACATTCGACTAGGTCAACGGAGATATCCGCAAACACAAGGTCTGCTAGAATTGATATTTATGAAAACACCTAGAGGGTATACCTATGACGATCTTCAACACTATAGAGATATTCTAGAAGCAACTAGTGTGCATAAAATGAACTATGATCCTAACGCACGAACCAAGGGTTGTTCCTCTGAAAAGTACCTGACTCTAATAAAACCGGTGATAAATCCACGAGGTCGTAGATCCTCAACTCCTCAAGGTTTTGGTTACGACACACATCATAACGCAGAACAAAAAACTGAACCTAGAGCTCAGAATGTAAGCAGCAACACTAACAACTATATGCTACAAAATAACAAACAAATAGAATATGTCTATTGGGATGACATAAATGAGCTGGTTGATAGACTTAGACTTTTAGTAGCTTCCCAGGCTGCTGGTAATAATGCTCATAACAATGAAATTCAGTCAATCATTGAAGAACTGAAGGAGGTTGGTGTTATCGCCTAGTATACCTACATATATCAAAGATATACCTACCTTAGTGCTTAGTATAAAAATGTCTATCGATAAGTTCGGACGTTCCCAATCCAATAAAGGTTCTAAGTTTAAAATTATTGAAAGAGAGATTTTCCCAAGAACTACTAGTGGTGATTTTGATTTGCAAAGCCATAGATTGTGTAACATAGCTGATCCAGTCGATGCAACAGATGGTGTAAATAAAAAATTTGTTGATGTATGGATAGACGACTATCAGAAGAACAAAGATGAGGTAACACAAAGAATCATTGCCATACTACTTGAAGCTGTACACAAACCTGAGTTGGAAGATTTAAAAAACGAATTTGAAAATAAATTGAAAATTTTAGCTAAGAACATAACTGCTCAAGTTTTAAAAGATGTTGATGTATTAAAGAATAATAAGCTAAAGAATAAGCTGGGAGAAATAGACAGCAAACTAAAAGATTTACATGATAAGTGGATACTTTTAAATCCAACATCGCCATGAAACAAACAGACATCTATCTGGTTGAACGCATCTTGAGGAAGAAAGGCAAGCAGCTCTATGTAAAATGGCTGGGTTTTGATAAATCTCAGAATTCTTGGATAAATTCAGATGATGTTAAATAAGCTTATATATTTAATGTATTAATGTACTTAGAATAAAATAAAAGTCTTTATTAAAATAATGTTATTTTATTTTTTCATCTGGTTACATACAATTAAGCTAAGTGAACAATTACAATTTATATCGTAAATCAATAATATCCTGAATAAACTTCTCCTGAGGTACATCTGCTATCTGTAGATCGTTTCTCTTCGCCTTGAGGTATTCGACTTCGGTCTTTATTCTGTTAAAGAGATTTACAGAATTTGGATCATACAACATGTTTAAAACTACTTCGGAATCAGGGTGTTTATTTTTAAAGTTCTTGACAGCTCTTTTAAAACTTTTCTTCTGAGTCCTTACAGCATGATATGGATAGGTAGTATCCTTCTCATTTCTTGAAAGCAAACCAAAAACACAAAGTTTTCCAGGGTTGCTTGGTTTTGGAGATATATCTTCTAAATGTTCTGTGATTTTAGCATTTGTTTCTCGCATACGCTGCACTTCATCATCTATCTCCATTAATTTCACTTCAATTTCTTTGAGGTTATCCTTGTATTTTTGATTAAATTCACTTACGAAAAAATCAAAAATAATTTGGTTGCACTTTTCATAGAAACTATTGGATATCCAACAAGCCAAATTTAATATCAAATCTTTACAGACATATGTACCAGATATCAAGTTGTTTTCAGTCTGTGTTCCACCAAAGTCCACCAAGTATGTAGCGGTTGTAGGTGTTAGTTGAGATGTTGCTTCCAGCACATCTAGGGGGCCGGAATTCCGGCCCCCTAGATGTGACTCTAAGTGGACATCTTCGGTTGAAATATTAAGGTAATCGGTATTCTGGCTACCTAAATGTTTCTTCGCCTGACCGTTGTAATAGGTAATCAACTCTTTAGTTTTCTTATTTTCCAACCAATGTCTGAATCTTTTCTCACCATCTTTACACAGCTTAGTCGCATTAAAATAACCAGTGTTTTTATCAATAATTAATTGAAAGTCTGCAAATAAACCATACCAGAAGTTGTCTTTAATTTGCTGGTAGCACACATCATTTAATGTAGCCATTTTAAACACACTACTGAGCACTTGGATACGTTAGAGTTAACTGAAGCACGTCTTACCTCTACGATAACTAAATTTTGAATGAGTTTAACAGTGTGTAGTGAACAATTTACATGGATGATGTCATCCTTTCGGTTTGTACTAGACAAGCTCAAACACGAGTAATGGGGGTGATTGAACAGATATAACACAAGATAACATTCACCAAAGTCATCAACTGACACGTTATTTACCCTAAGCGGGCCTCTCTCTTGCGTATATTAAACAGATACACAGACAAGTTCAAACACAAATAATGGGGTGATGTCATTCAACGGAAATTACACTAGATAACAACCGTACAGACAAAACTCAAACAGGTTTGTGGAACAGGTTTGTGGATGATGTCATACTTCTAACGGCTGTATTCTAGACAAGCTCAAACACGAATACCATTTACCCATCAAGGGGCCCCCTACAGTATGTTTCTGAACTTCCTTCTTTTGTTTGCTAACGACCTCTGTGTGTTATTTTTAAATAAGTCTTCAACCATCAAGCGAAAGGCACCATCTTTAAGAAAGAAAGCCGCCATTTTTTATAATGTCAGCTTAAGGTATCACAGGCTTCCATCTTTCATTCCGCCATTTTGGTTCTTCCGTTTTGGTTCCGCCTCTAATATTAAACATTATTTTGTAAATCATCCATTTGTCTAATAATAAACTTTAATTCTATTACATGTATGGTTTGTAATTAAAAGTCGTATATATATATATATATATACCAACCTAAAACAATAAATTAACAAGCGTCTGCTTAGCTTAACGGGTAGCATCCTTGCCTCCCATCTGAATGCCCCGGGTTCGAAACTCACCTGCACCAAATGGTTTTTTTCAAAATATAATAATTTGAAGTAATAGGTTAGACACTTATGTGACTGTCTGGCCCAAGTCGTGTGACGTCACTGTCTGGCCAAAGACAGGTCAATGACCTTAGGAATAACACGGATGTGACTGTCTGGGCCAGGGCGTGGCTGGGCGCCAGGGCAGGCGCCGGGGGGGGGGGGGGGGGGGCCGGGGCGTGGCTAGGCGCCGGCGCCGGGGCAGGCGCCTGGGCAGGCGCCAGTGCAGGCGCCGGCGCCAGGGCGTGGCGCCGGCGCCGGGGCTGGCGCCAGGGCGTGGCAGGGCGTGGCTAGGCGCCGGCGCCAGGGCGTGGCGCCAGGGCGTGGCGCCAGGGCGTGGCTAGGCGCCGGCGCCGTGACGTCACTTCCTGTGACGTCACTGTCTGCTCAAAGTGTCCCATTACCTACTCTTGCCGTTCCAGGAAGACCGACAATACAGTAAACCTGTCCTGTTATAGTAGTATACAGTTTTTATATACCTAAACCACCTGTGAATCTCTGATATGTTACCTGTTTTACATTCATACGATTATTGATTTTTATTCTGCCTGTTTATGATAAAATGGAACTCATAATTATTTTTTGTTATATTTGTTAATTATTTTAAAAAAAAATCCCTAATGAGGAGATTCCGATTTTTTAATTTTGAAAACATTTCTTGAAATGAGCGCGAACTATGACCCCTAGAACCATATTCAGGGTCAGGTTATGTATATATATATATATATATATATATATATATATATATATATATATATATATATATATATATATATATATATATATATATATATATATATGTGTGTGTGTGTGTGTGTGTTTATAATGGGCCGATTTGGATCAAATTTACCAAAATTTACGTGTATAAGTTTAAATATAAAGGCAGAAATTTCGGGACGCAGCAAGTGCGTTATGTTAGCGAATTCTCACTAAACGCTTCAAATTTGCATAACTAAATTTTTTATTAACCTAGAAAGTTGAGTTTTGGTGTGTGGAAAGTTATTTACGAAGGTACCATACGAACGAAATCTTGTCAAAATAATTAAATATTTTTTAGGGAAAATTGCATTTAAAAAAATATCCGGTAAGGTATAAGGTTGGCTAACGAACTCTATTAAGAAAGATTCTTGCCGAGTTTCATCAATATTGGTTAATAACTTTTTGAGTTATCGTGTTGATACATACATACCTATATATATATATATATATATATATATATATATATATATATATATATATATATATATATATATATATATATATATATATATAAATTGAATTGAAATTGATATAAATTGAAACGGACCTTGGTTTTGAGTTCTTTTTTTTTAAATAAAAATTCGCTAAAAAGTTATAGGCATTAAAAAATGGGATTTTCCTCTAAACGTGAAAGCGGCGATTTGAAACGTAAAAATTGGCAATATTTAAGGAAAGAACCTCAAACAAATACAAGTTATGTAAAGAAAATATTGCAAGGAGACTGTTCTGCAAACCCATAAGTTTCAGTTTCAACAGTCATTGTCCTTCATTTTCCTGAAATATTTCCAGAATATTTTTTTTAAATAGACCCTTTCCTCAGGAAGCATCGGGCTTTGGCAGTAGTTTATTTAGGTTTATGATTTAATGATCTATAATTTTTACCTAATTTCGTAGAAAAAATTCGTTAATGAGGAGACGGTGACTTTTGATTTTTAAAAAGATTTCTTTAAATGCGCGCAAACTAGGCCCCATAGAATCCATATCTGGGCTTAGTTTCAGTTTTTATGTATTTACATATATACAGGGCGACGTAATTCTACGGTTAAGCTCAATATAATTGTTATAAAAGATACGAAACACAATTGTAGACGTTAATTATAGGGTGTCTAGAGCTGTATATTATAAAATCATTTTGACAATCACAGGTGTCGCATAAGTCGTTGCTGACACCTACAATTTTTTTTCCGAACATCCCTAATATTAATGAATTTTTGCATTTTTTATCGAGATATCATGCATGTTTGTAAGAAAAAAATCAAGACGGAGTAAGTGCGTTTTGGTAGCGAATTTTTATTAAACAGTTCAAATTTGAATAACTCATTTTTCCATAAACCTAGAATGTTGAATTTTGGTATGTAGTAAGGTCAACATATCTACCAAATCTCAGCTAAATAGCTTTGTTCTTTTTTGAGCTTCAATGTTTTTTCTGGAAAAATAATTCTTTTTTTAGAAAACTGGTCCGATCGGGCTGGCTAACGAACTCATCCAAGCTATTAAAAAAGGAAAGTACTTGGCGTGTTTCAACAAAATTAGTTTTGGAGTTATAAGTTGAATAATATACATGTAACCATATAAACATGCAAACGGACCTTGATTTCGGATTCTAGTGCCCAAATTCGAGCTCATTTGTAAAAACTTTTGCAAAGTCGATATATAATAGCGAATTATTCATTTTTTTTAGTTAGATTTGATTGCCCTTGAGAGTTATAGCGAATTTATTTCGTAAAAAAACTCAATTTCATTTAAATGTAAGAAATAAATATCACAAGTTGTGTAGTTAATAATGAAAAGTTTCCAGCGTAAAAGGTAAGTACCTTCTATTGCCAAACATGTGGCTTCAGACACCACAGTTAATGAACAGTCTGCACAGTGTAAACAGGATGTCAGAGGTAATGGAGTAAAAGTAAAAGAGTGTGTTAATAGGATATCACTATTAACTGAACATTATTGAGTTTGTAAAATAAAATGCCATCTTTAATAGATATAAATAATCTCTGAAATATACGTAATAGGGATGATTGCTAAAAATGCTTAAAAATGTATGATAATAACTTCTACATTTTGCATACATGTTTTTCTCAGAACCCCTTCAATTTAGTTAAAAACTCTTTACATGTACACCCATGGACAAAATTATCACATATTTTAAAATTATAATTTTTTTTGTTATTAGGGGTGCATTAAGTGACATTTAAAGTTACAACATGCCAAAATATTTAATTCTGTTGTTTCACCAGACTTATTTATCAATTAAATTTACTTATTTTGATAATTCAATAAGATGTTATTTGCTAGAGTAGGTTTTGATAATTATGAAAAAAAATCCAACTAAATAAACAAGTATTACATCAAAATATGATAGTTTATTGTGAATTTGAGGTCACTATAATATTAGTATTAACAAAATACCTTTGGAATAGCCATCATTTAAATATCTATAGTTGTATGGTAAGAACATAATATATTAAAGCTAAAAGTGCAAGCAAATATTCAATAGAAGAGGATGGAGAATTTGACTAAGTACAAGTGTGTGAACTGCAGAGGGCGCTTCAGTACAGGATGCCACTTGATGGTTAGAAACATGGTATTACTAACCAACATGTGGCATCCTAAAACACACTGTGGCGTAGGGATTATTAATGTGAAATGGAGAATGAAGATGTATCATATGCTTCCTTGTCTGATACAGAAGCGGTAAATTTGAACTGGAGCCAATCTAAATTCATTTGCCTTTGAAAATTCATGATTTATCTGTGGCATCGCAGTGTAAGATGCCACAAGTAGAACGGATGCCACAGCTTAGCATATTTCACACACAGAATGCCACACTTAATATCCCACAAGAACACACACACACACACACACACACACACACACACACACACACACACACACACACACACTAATTCATTAACCTAAAGCTATAGATATACAAGAAAAATATATACAAGATTTAACCTAAACTACACACACTTAGTCACTCTGTTTGTGTCTTTTAAAACCAAAAGGAGTAGAGTCGAAACTGCCATCGTCGTTGAACTTACGCTTCGTCAAACACGGTTTGTACACTCTGGTTTCCGATCTGGTTACCAGTTCGTGTGTTTGTGTCCTCCGTATCTGATCAAAGTGAACAACGACCGGTTCCGCACTAGAGTTCTCAACCATGTGTTTCATAACCTCGGTATTAATGTGTTGTGATGCTTTATAGTTGAGAGCAAACCCTTTTACTTTGCAAACTTTCTGTGTCTCTCCGGTTGTGGGAGAGTACACGGTAAAGCTATAATTTTTAGGACCAGCCGACACAAATTCCATAATATAGCTGCCCGCTCCATAAGCAGCCAACTCATCAGTCATTTCACCCAAGCTGGAACCTGTTGGAATGTCCCATTCACCCTCTCTGGACACGTAAATGACAGAGTCCGTGTCATAATACAGCACTCTGTCACCCAACTTTTCCAAATATGAATATAACTTCAGTCTGGCTTGAGCTGTGACGTAGGCAGCAATGGCTACATTAACAGTGGCTGTGCTGTCGGCGGCTTCATCCTTATACTCCCAACTAACTAGCAACACATCTTCATTAATTATTGTCACGTGCTTTACGTTGACGGCCGGTTTGTTTTCTAGTTTATAAAATTCAGATGGTTGTCTCACTATATCCATTCTGGTCTGGTTCTCTCGCTGTCCGAATTTGCCCCTGAAACAATAGAAAAAACAATAAAAACACATGCACACACATGAAACAAACATATAAACGTACCAAAAACTGTTCAGAATCAGTTTAGCTAGCGACCTCAAACCGGGGTTGTTGGTGATGGCTGCAAACTCCAACTGGACACCTTCATTCTCAAGAAAAGCCTCGACATATGTCTCTTTGGTCTCGTTGGTGGAACAGTCTGAAGGCCAACCTGATGCTTCCTGCTTTATTTTAATAAATTTATTCATCATTTCAGCAAAAAGACCACCAGTGTTTAATGACCTATCATATTGGGTTATGGTATACTCCCAAACCTCTTGTATTTCCACCAACTTGTAGCCCTTGTCGAGAGCCTTTCGAACTTCGTCAACCACCCAAGTCCCAGTGAAGGCCCGTTCTTCTTCCGAATGACAACACTCACCCTTGTTCATCTCTTTGGCACACGTTCTGCACAAGGCAAACATTAATTTATTGTGCATTTTTACCGGCAACACAGGGTGATATAAGTCTTGCGGTGGTAAGATGGTACATTTAATGAGCCCATTCACGTCATCTATATTAGAACAGGTTGTGTTTACTGTGGGGTGTCCCATGGGAAACTTCCCATATTTACAAACCCAAGGGTAGAGACTGCAAACATCAACATAGCGTATTTTCTCTCCTGGTTTCACCTTGTAATAACTCTTTACACAACCTGTTCTACCACCGAAGAAGGCGTCCCGAGGATTAAGCGGCAGGTATGTTAACAAAGGATGGCTATTCAGTCTGTGTTCGAGCACTTGGTCGTTTTCCAACAGCTGTCTAAACTCGTGTTCCCACATTTCACGGACTGTGTAGCCTCGCTGGCGAAGCCGTTCTGTTTTCCTCACAGTCCGTTCGTAGCGAGCGTTCAAGGTGTCTGTTGGATCTTCGTGTAGGGGGTCCTCTCTGTTGGTGGTGGTGAAACATTTGGGACAGCTGTAGAAATAGCAACCGTGAAACTCGAACACTTCTCCAGTTTGCTCGCAATAGCCATCAACTTTAACACCATCAACGACTGCTTCCCGTTGTTTGGCAGAGTCTCTGATGTCTACACCTCTTCTTTCTTCCTCGTGGATGAGCCATTGTGTGGCTATCTTTGATTGTTTGTCTCTGTTCCTATAGCCGTTCTTCGGAATAATGCCTATGGTTTGAGGTTTTAGGAAATTTCGACGGAACAGTTTGTTACAAGCCCCAGGTATGGTTATGGCTTCGGTAAACGGAGACACGTTACCCTGTTCCATAACCATCTTGTGAAATGTAAGGCAGGCCTGGGTTAATATTTCCACGTCACTAATACAATATTCAACCATTTCCTTCTGCATGTCGAACTCCTTATGTTTATTCTCCTCGTACCACTTGAGGAATGCTGTTCGGTCGGCATCTTTCATAGCATCGGGGTTGTAAAACCTCATGTGGGGTAATGGACCAACATAATTACGATTTGCAAGAGTGTTGAACAGATGCGGAAAATACCCTTTCTTCAACTCACTCAGGCCGAAAGCTTTAGGAAGGGAGGCTAATTTCAAAGAAAAATAGTTTAAACTGTGAAGGAACTTAATTCGATCAATCAAAAGCATAAGTATCTTACTCCCACGCATAACAACCTCAGGCTTAAGACCGGTCATTTGTTCCAGTGCATGACGTAGAATAAACTGGTTATCATAAGCCTGGCCGTTGTGAGCTAAGACAATGACACTTTTAAATTTCTTGCTGCTGATGAATAGTTGTTGCAGAAACGGTTGAATGACGTCATCAGCTGTTATAACCTGCCTTCTCACTCCACACTTCTGGCATGTAGGCACCTCACTGCCCAGATCAAAACAGTCACTGCATCGTTGCTGGTAAACACACAGAACAGGCTTGTGTACGTGTTCACCACGGGCATTCTCTTCATCTTGCCTGGTCTCAAAATCGTAAAAGACAAACAAGGTGTTATCTATCTTTGGCTTACCAGTGTCCACCTGGATGTAGCATTGGTGTGTTGAAGGTTGGTGCTTTTTACAGATATTACAAAAGATTTCCCCACATATGTGTGTTCTGTCTGCTTTAATTGTTTTTAAGCAATCACTGCATCTTCGGACACGCTCGCACAAGGTCTTTCCTTGCGTCGAAGATGAGGCCTTGTGTTGGTCAAAGCAGCTCTGACCCCTGAACTTACGATTGCAATCTGAGCACAAAATTTCATTCACAACCTTCTCACACGGTGGTTCTTGTCGGCAACATGGACACTGGCCTAGACACCTTTGATCGTCTTTATGATCGTATGGTACGTGGCAACGTTGACAAAAATATCCGGAAGAGAAAGCTGATGTAAGGCTGGTGATGACATTAAAATGATTCCTATGGTGCAGCAAATTCAGCTTGTACTTGGCATCGGGTCCTTCATACAGTACATCTCTTCCTCTAGACCCGTACTCATAGATGGTAATTTTGCAGTCTTTGAGATGCTGTTGGAACTGTTGAATTTGCTCGACACCGGCACCATTAGCAGGAATATCAACACCAGCCTTCTGCATTAACTCCATCGCTTCCTGATCCTGCCTTTTCCTTATATTTCTCCTGACTTGAACCAAATACGGGGCATTCATAACATATGCCAGGGCAACAACGAGAGCTCTAACAAGGCAGAGGTTGTCCTTGTTTTTGATCGTAATAACACCCTTTTTCTTCGCACACTCCTCTTGGAAGGTCATGTAGGGTGAGTGTTGTCGACCAGACCCTCTGTACGGCCGGAAGCTTGTGGTAATAATTTTAAATGTATCCCCAGCTACAGCTTCCTTTTTGCTCTGGTACAGAGAGTCCAACAGCTTCCACAAGTCGTCAAATTTCAAACTTGGCACCGGTTTGAAGGGTATATGGAAGTCTGTGTCTAGTCCATCCGCCGTGAACGTCAACCCTACCTTGCTTTCAGCGTCCAAAATCTCGACTATATGCTCGTAAATGCCCCGCAAGCCCTGTTTAAGCCACTGTTCAGGCTCCTGAACAGCAGCATCAAGGGCATTTAGCCTGAATTCGATGCAGTGCTGTTGCATTTTATACTTTTGGTTTGATTTGCTAAAGTCCCGTACAATGGTGAAAGCCATTATTATTATTCTTCAAACACACACGTACACAAAGCCGGAAAATAGTTTTAAAAAGTTTTGTTACACACACGCACACACCAACACAAGCACAAAAATGTTTACTAAGTCTACACACACAAGTTTTACCTATATAAAATATTAAGCCGATATATATATATATATATATATATATATATATATATATATATATATATATATATATATATATATATATATATATATATATATATACGCACAAAAATGTTTACTAAGTCTACACACACACACAAGTTTTACCTATATAAAATATTAAGCCGATAACTATATATATATATATATATATATATATATATATATATATATATATATATATATATATATGTATATATATATATATATATATATATATATATATATATATATATATATATATATATATATATATATATATATATATATATACGCACAAAAATATTTAAAAGCACACACACAAGTTTAACTATACACCTAATTATACGAAAAATGTTTAATAATCTAAATATGGTTTAATCTTTAACACAGAAAACATAAATACCTGCATAAACAACTAACTGATTGACGTAAGTGGTGAAGATCGGTTTCGCGAGTTCTTTTATAGAGCTACAAGTGTGTGTGTGTGTGTGTGTGTGTGTGTGTGTGTGTGTGTGTGTGTGTGTGTGTGTGTGTGTGTGTGTGTGTGTGTGTGTGTGTGTGTGTGTGTGTGTGTGTGTGTGTGTGTGTGTGTGTGTGTGTGTGTGTGTGTGTGTGTGTGTGTGTGTGTGTGTGTGTGTGTGTGTGTGTGTGTGTGTGTGTGTGTGTGTGTGTGTGTGTGTGTGTGTGTGTGTGTGTGTGTGTGTGTGTGTGTGTGTGTGTGTGTGTGTGTGTGTGTGTGTGTGTGTGTGTGTGTGTGTGTGTGTGTGTGTGTGTGTGTGTGTGTGTGTGTGTGTGTGGGTAGTTCCAGTTGTATGACTGTGATACTTTATAATATTTACCGCCAATTTTCTATAAATATTCATGATAACACCTACGTTACTAAAAAAGCGCGAAAGCTGAACATGTTGCCCTTGCTTTCTCCATAAACTTTAATCATCTCTAATATTTAACGTCTATTTTCTATTTATATTACTAGATAACACATATATGTCTGTTTGTTTTACAAGAGCACGTGAAAACAAAAAATAAAGCCTCTGTATAATAATCGCTCTTATCTCAACAAACAAAATTTGTTTCGAATCCTTTGCTGTAGCCTTCTGTTTTTCACTTGTTGCTTGTCTTTCTCTTATTTCATCAACTATAGCATATAAAAACATAGCGTGTACGTGTTTGTTATAAGCAACTGATATCGATATATCAATCATTAGTCTGTCTGTTTCATGTGTGTCTGCAAATACGTTGTTTCTTATGGGAAAACGTGTCAAAAGCTCTATATTAGGCAAAGATACATGTAATCTTATGGGCACTGGGAACGATTTAAGGTGTGAGCAGGGGCCTTTTCTACAAGCTCAAATAATGTGATGATGTCATCCTTTCGGTTATGTCTGTATTCTAGACAAGCTCAAACACGTATAATGGAATGATTCAACAGATATAACACAAGATAGCATTCACCAAGGTCATCAACTGACATGTTGTTTACCTTTAAGAGGGCCTCTCTCTTGCGTATATTAAACAGATACACAGACAAGCTCAAACAGGATCAAGGTTAACAACTGTAAAACGTTGTTTATCCTTTTGTAGGCCCCACTCTCTTACGTCTGTTTGTTAAACAGCTGTACAGACTCAAACAAGATTATCTATGATACTTGTTGGGCAATCAATTGTCTGTCTGTTTCCTCAACATAGGAGACACTTGAACCAAAGAACCAGGCTATTTGCTACGTTTTAGCAGTGTTACACGCTCTAACTGTTGTTAAACAGCTGTCTGTCTGTCTGTCTGTCTGTTATTACACAACTCTGTCACTCCAAGCAAAGACAACAACATGTTGTCATGACACGTTTGTTACACATCTGTACAAGCTCAAACAAGATTATCTATGATACTTGTTGACAATCAATTGTCTGTCTGTCTGTCTGTCTGTTGTTGTGACGCACATCTGTCAGTTTAAGCAGACATCGAGCTGTCATGACGTGTGTTATATCCTTTCAAACAACGTGTACAAGCTTCAACAAGGTTGTATATGATACTTGTTGGCAATCAATTGTCTGTCTGTCTGTCTGTTTTTGCTGTGTGTTACCAGTGTTACTCACTCTAGCTGTTGTTAAACAGCTGTCTGTCTGTCTGTCTGTTATTACAAACGCATCTGTCAGTCTAAGTAAAGACATCAAGCTGTCCTGTGTGTATATCCTTTCAAACACCGTGTACAGACTCAAACAAGATTATATATGATACTTGTTGGCAATCAATTGTTTGTTTGTCTGTCTGTTTCCTCAACACAGAAGACACCTGAACCAAAGAACATGACTGTTTTGCTGTGTTTTACCAGTGTTACTCGCTCTAACTGTTGTTAAACAGCTGTTTGTCTGTCTGTATGTTATTACAAACACATCTGTCTGTCAGTCTAAGTAAAGACATCAAGCTGTCCTGTGTGTGTGTTATATCCTTTCAAACAACGTGTACAAGCTTCAGCAAGGTTCTATATGATACTTGTTGGGCAATCAATTGTCTGTCTGTCGGTCTGTTTCCTCAACACAGGAGACACTTGAACCAAAGAACATGACTGTTTTGCTGTGTTTTACCAGTGTTACTCGCTCTAACTGTTGTTAAACAGCTGTTTGTCTGTCTGTCTGTTATTACAAACGCATCTGTCTGTCAGTCTAAGTAAAGACATCAAGCTGTCCTGTGTGTGTTATATCCTTTCAAACAGAGTGTACAAGCTCCAACAATGGCAATCAATTGTTTGTTTGTCTGTCTGTTTCCTTAACACAGGAGACACTTGGACCAAAGAATATGGCTATTTTGTTACGTTTTACCTGTGTTACTAGCTCTAACTGTTGTTAAACAGCTGTTTGTCTGTCTGTCTGTCTGTTATTACACAGCTCTGTCACTCCAAGCAAAGACAACAAGTTGTTATGACAACGTTTGTTAAACAGCTGTTTCCTCAACATAGGAGACACTTGAACCAAAGAACATGGCTATTTTGATACGTTTTACACTGTGTTACTGTTCAGCTCTCGCTCTAACTGTTGTTAACCAGCTGTCTGTCTGACTGTCTGTATGTCTGTTTCCTCAACATAGGAGACACTTGAACCAAAGAACCAGGCTATTTGCTACGTTTTACCTGTGTTACACGCTCTAACTGTTGTTAAACAGCTGTCTGTCTGTCTGTCTGTCTGTTATTACACAACTCTGTCACTCCAAGCAAAGACAACAACATGTTGTCATGACACGTTTGTTACACATCTGTACAAGCTCAAACAAGATTATCTATGATACTTGTTGACAATCAATTGTCTGTCTGTCTGTCTGTCTGTTGTTGTGACGCACATCTGTCAGTCTAAGCAAAGACATCGAGCTGTCATGACGTGTGTTATATCCTTTCAAACAACGTGTACAAGCTTCAACAAGGTTGTATATGATACTTGTTGGCAATCAATTGTCTGTCTGTCTGTCTGTTTTTGCTGTGTGTTACCAGTGTTACTCACTCTAGCTGTTGTTAAACAGCTGTATGTCTGTCTGTCTGTTATTACATACCTCTGTCTTGTCAGTCTAAGCAAAGCCGTCGTGCTGTCATGACGTGTGTTATATCCTTTCAAACAACGTGTACAAGCTTCAACAAGGTTGTATATGATACTTGTTGGCAATCAATTCTCTGTCTGTCTGTCTGTTTTTGCTGTGTGTTACCAGTGTTACTCACTCTAGCTGTTGTTAAACAGCTGTATGTCTGTCTGTCTGTTATTACATACCTCTGTCTTGTCAGTCTAAGCAAAGCCGTCGTGCTGTCATGACGTGTGTTGTATCCTTTCAAACAACGTGTACAAGCTTCAACAAGGTTGTATATGATACTTGTTGGCAATCAATTGTCTGTCTGTCTGTCTGTTTTCGCTGTGTGTTACCAGTGTTACTCACTCTAGCTGTTGTTAAACAGCTGTATGTCTGTCTGTCTGTTATTACATACCTCTGTCTTGTCAGTCTAAGCAAAGCCGTCGTGCTGTCATGACGTGTGTTATATCCTTTCAAACAGCGTGTACAAGCTTCAGCAAGGTTCTATATGATACTTGTTGGGCAATCAATTGTCTGTCTGTGTGTTATTACATACCTCTGTCTTGTCAGTCTAAGCAAAGACTTCGAGCTGTCATGACGTGTGTTATATGCTTTCAAACAACGTGTACAAGCTCAACCAAAAGACCAAATTCATACACACCTGTTTAGTAGGTGTTAAGCTGTGAAACAAGGATAACGTCTCTTGCTGTATGTAAGTATACTCTTATATTATTTACCAATATGTTTGCATTCAAACAATACTTATCAAACAATCCTCGTATATCAAAGTTTAGTTTTGATGTTTAAATTCGAGTTTTGTTACTTGTGTTTTTTTTTATCACTCCCTATATAATATTGTTTGGATTCACTCTAATAGGAAACACTCACATAAAACAAACGCCTACGTAAAAGCTGATCTCAGTTTTATTACCTACTAAACAGGTTAATTAGCATATTATATGTAGATACGTTTTGTTATTGCTTTAATAGTTTTACTTCAAAACGTTTTTGTTTTTAGAATTTGATATTAGATATGTTAATTGGAACGTGTTTAAATCTCTTTTACTATAAATATATATACCAATGTTTTTAAAGTTAACGTTCCTATTATGTTATAATTGGAATGTAATAGAGATACCCGCCCACACACACACATCAGCCTGATAAACACGTTTTAAATTATCATATGTAAACAACAACAGGTTTTTGTTTTATATATACAACTGCGAACAAACTTTATCTGTGAGTCTGTGTAGCATGATTGGTATAGGGACAGTAGATATCTGAGTAAGCTGTATGGTCGTGGTTCAAATCTAATTTCAGGCGAATGCTTTTCTTTAAACAAAATTATATTTCAAATTTTCCGCTATATCTTTCTCATATATGTATGTGTGTGTCTATACCGAATGACTGTGTCCAACAGACCTCCCCCCTCGAGCAAGGGAATATTCTCCCACTCAACCAATTTACAAATAGAATGTTCCCTTGCTCAAAGAGTCAGATCTCTGGACATAACAGATGCTAATTTTCGATAAAATTCAAATTTCCCGCCAAAAACGAAATACCCTAACAACTTCAATACAACACATCTTACCAATACAATAAACAACAGACAGCTGTGTGTGTGTGTGTACGAACATAACCTTAATAAACAAATACAAACATAACCTTAATAAACAATCAGATGCTTGGTAATCAACACGTGTGTGAACATAACCTCAATAAACAATCGGATGGCGGGTAATAAGCATGCTTCTGTCATACAACACATACATAACCTTAATAAACAATCAAAATGGCGGGTAATCAGCCTGTATACGAACACCTAACCTTAATAAACAATCAGACAGCTGGTATTCGACAAACACACATGGAGACCTAACCCGACTTGTAGATATCTATGGAACGTCTGACGTCATCAGACATAAGACAGTTCTATAGAAACCTAACCTGGGGCTGTGGCTATCTATGGAACATCTGACGTCATCATCACAGGTCAGACATAAGACAGTTCTATAGAGAGACCTAACCCGAGTTGCGGCTATCTATGGACAGGGGTTGCCATCTTGGAACATCTCAGGTCAGACATAAGACAGCTCCATAGAGACCTAACCCGTGCTTGCGGCTGTCTATGACAGGTCAGCCATCTTGGAACGCGTTTGACAGATGTGACATTTGACAGCTGTCACACAGGTCAGATGACATTTGACATCTGTCAAAACTGACAGGTCTGACAGCTGACGTTGACAGCTGTCAGGTCAGATGACATTGACAGCTGTCAAATCTGACAGGTCAGCTGTCAACTGTCACAGGTCAGCGCATGCGCATGACGTCATCGCGCATGCGCAGAAAAGTGGAGGGGGGGGGGGTGGTACCAGGTGTCGCACTATCTACTCCGGACGCTGCTCAAGGTTTTTTTGAGCGGCTAGAAAACGATACTACAAAGATTTATCAAAATCATTTTAGTAAAGTTTGGCCTATGACTCTATTAACCGATGAACACGAACGCGTTTTCCTAAACTCTAAATTATGTCACATTTGTGAAAAACCTTTAAATGTTAATGTTGAAAAAGTTTGCGATCACCATCATTTGCTTCAGTTTTATGATTATCGCGGACCGGCTCACTCCATCTGCAATTTAAATTTTAAAGTTCCAAAATTATTTCCGGTATTTTTTCACAATTTATCCAGCTACGATGCCTCATCTCAAAAGACATATTAAACGTAGCTTTTTGAATCCTTTTAGGTTTACGGCAAAAAGCTTAGATAAGTTAGCAAAAAACTTAGATAATGATCAGTGTAGACAAGTCAAAAAAAAAATCGCGGGCCCCAACAGATTTGGCAGGTACAAAGGAATACGTGCAGTTTCTGTTATTAATTTACTATTAGTAAAATCAATGGTAGCACCCAATTGTTTTAATAAATCTGTACCTAGTAAGCCATGATATTGATCGTTTTTATTATATACATAAAATTTAAATTTTGTTTTTCCTGTATTAAATATAGTTGGTACCTGATTATTAACTATTTCATTATGAAAATTAGTTTGATGGACAGATTTAGTTTGAAAATTTTCATGTTCTATAAATCTGGAATAAAATTTGTGGGTAATATTTTCACACAATAAAGACTTCATGCTCCCAGTATCCACCATAAAGCGCAAATTGACAATTTGAATGATATGGATGGTAATTAATGGTGGTTTACGGAATTTATCTGTACTATGCTTGTTCGGGTATATTGTGATCTCTCAGAGAGATCTCTCTGAGGCCTAGGGTTGAACACACTGAGACCACACAGACGATCTCCGGCGAGATTTGGGGAGTAGGCAGATTGAGGCCCCGTAATCGAGCTACAACAACCCAACCCACCTTTGTCCACCGCTCTAAGGGTAGGCAGATTGAGGCCTTAGAGTGTCCTTACATATTTCCTTTACCTACCTTTGTCCACCACTCTACGTAGTAGGCAGATTGATGCCTTAGAGTATCCCTACATATTTACTTTACCCACCTTTGTCCACCACTCTAAGGAGTAGGCAGATTGAGGCCTTATAGTGTCCTTACATATTTCCTTTACCCACCTTTGTCCACCACTCTAAGGAGTAGGCCGATTGAGGCCTTAGAGTGTCCTTACATATTTCCTTTTCCCACCTTTGTCCATCACTCTAAGGATTAGGCAGATTGAAGCCTTAGAGTGTCCTTACCTATTTCCTTTATTTCTTGAAAATGGTTACAAAACAGGAGCCGAAACGTCGAGTTTCCAATTTATATATATATATATATATATATATATATATATATATATATATATATATATATATATATATATATATATATATATATATATATATATATATATATATATATATATGTCCCAAACTGGATGGAACTGTATTGCTACCTCCGTTATTAATTGAGCTAGGGAGACGGTTTAATTAGCAATGTTTTGTAGAATTTCCTGCTCGTTCCAAATATGGTTTGTATTGTACCCTGCCTTTTTAGTGAATTTTTATTTAAAAAAATTCACTATTAGAGAGGTATCGATGGTGAGACTTTGCAAACATTTTTTCAAATGAGCGCGATTTAGCACCCCTAGGACCCATATCCGGGGTCAGTTTCAATTTTTATATGTTTATATATATATATATATATATATATATATATATATATATATATATATATATATATATATATATATATATATATATATATATATATATATATATATATATATATATAGTTACATCCCTGTATATTCACAACATCATACAAAATACGACGAATCCTGAAACCATGCATCATCAGTTTAGTGACCTGTGTAAGAATGCTGATGCAGACGTTTGCATTTATGTTAGTTCTGTAGAACATTATTTCATTCAATCGCTGTAACTCTAGTTGTTCACATGTTGTTTTGAATCACATATTTTATAATACATTTTAAGACTGAAATAATTGTACCACCTAAATAAATAAATTACTTTTTTCGGACAATCGCTACGAAAAAACCTAATTGGCGCTGCATAGAACAGTATTGCACATCGAAACCTGATTTTGACAAGCTTTAAATCTTCGTAAAATTAGTTTCGGTCTTTTTTCTAAAAGTTTATGTGCAACATCGAACATCCACACCGGTGCAAATCAGTCCACACTGCCAGAGGGAAATCAGCGAGAAACCAATAGCAGAAGTACCAATGAGCTTCCTGTAAGTTTCCTCCAATATTTTTATCTGTGCATTCATATCGTATCTATTTTACATTTATACCTTATATAATTTTGTTCAATAATTCCTATTCGCGCTCTATTTTTCAATTCACCCTGTAATACTTAACAACCATTACTTGTTCATGTATGTTGTGTAATGATAAGAGATAGATCGCCTATTAGGAAAAGAGAACCTATATTAGAATTAGAGGAAGACAATTTTAATCAATTAAGTTTAAATAATTTAGAAATGGCAAATAATCACATTGCCGAATTTTCACAAGCTGCTATCATGATCCCCGAATATTCCGGTGGACAGAAGCATCTTGCTTATTTTATTAAACAATGCGAACTTTATATTACTAGTTATAGAAGGCCAGAAGCCGAAACACACGCAAATCGAATGTTACTAGAGTTTATAAAAGCTAAAATCACTGGCAACGCTCGTGACGTGTTAATTAGTTTAGAAAACCATACATAGGAAAATATAAAATTTGCTTTAAAAAATCAATTTTCAGACCCCCGTTCAGAAAATCTTCTATTTAATGATTTAAATACTAGCTTTATGACTAAATCACAAACTATTCAGGAATATTTCAATGTAATTAAAGAAAAGCTAAATATTTTAATTGAACATGTAGATATACAAGATTTAGTAAACGATGTAAAAACGTACAAGAAAGAATTTTATCAACAAAATGCAGTGGCAGCATTTAAAGCGGGTGTAATAGAACCTTACTTCTCACATCTTAGATTAGTTAGTGTTAATACTCTTGATTCACTTATGTTGGAATGTAATAGGATAGATAACGAGATTATACAGTCGAATTTCATTAATAGCCTGAGAAACAAAAATAATACGAAAACAAATCATAACACACCTGTACAACATAGACAGACGTATATCCAAAAACCAATATTTCCAGCATTTCCCCAAATTTACAACAAACCACAACAAATCACACAACAAAGGCAACCGTTTCCTTCTCAGCCGATTTCTAACATAAGACCCGTTCAAAATTTTAATAAAAATATACAACACGCTCCAACTCAATTGAGTAGAGGAACGACACCCATGTCAATAAGCAACCAAACTCCCTTAAGAAATACACGACAAATGCCCCAAAGAAATCACTTTATACCCCAATCTAGGCCCACGTTTCAACATCAAGAACTCTTTAACCAAGAGGACCTACCACTAGATCATTCTGACGAATACCCTTATGACGACCAACCCTCTGACGAAAATATAGAGCCACTAGAATTTCCTGAACCAATTGAAACTTTTACAAATTACAACACCAATCCAAATCGGGATTTTCACGAAACAGCCTCGGAAAACTAATCTATTTAGATATAAATAATATTGTTAATACCCCTAAATTACCGTTTTTTGTCATACCAAGTCTAAATTTAAAAGTATTGATTGATTCCGGAGCGTCAGATAGTATCATAAATCCAGGACCGGCTTACGAGTTATTTAAAAAATTTATTTATAAGGAACCATTTTCAATGAAATCAGTTAACCAGATAACCCATGGTGAAGACAACGTAAGGTATCCTATTTTACAAGAATTTAATATTAATTACCAATTTCCAATGCGTGTCATGCAATGGCACCATCGATTTGACGCGCTTATAGGGTCAGCTCATCTTACAAAATTAAAGGGAAATATTGATTATAATAAACAAATTTTAACTCTAGGAAACCAAAAAATACCATTTTACCTTGAAATTAATCCACTGAATTTTACACCTTTCAAACAAATTTGTGAAAACTATGTGTCAGTCCCTGTAAATATAGAAAAAGGCACAGTAGTTTTACCACGTATTGAAGAAACAAATGTTTTAATTCACGAGTCAATAGCCGAAGCAAAAGATGGATATTGTAGAGTGCCCATAATAAAGAAAAATCCAAATTCAAAATTTGTAGAAATACATTTTCAGGAACAAATAGATGTCGATCCATTACAAAATTACTCTGACGAACTACCTAAAATTTCAAAACATTTTGATGTAACAAAAGTTTTAAGAACAGATCATTTAAATACAGAAGAATATGAAAAACTTATTAATTTGTGTCGAAAGTATAATGATATTTTTTATCATGAAGACTCAGATCTCTCTTTCACCAATGCAATTAAACGTAAAATAAGAACTAAAGACGATGAAGTTGTTCACACCAAATCATACCGGTACCCTTTTCATTTACGTGAAGAAGTCCAAAACCAAATTCAAAAACTCTTAGACAACAAAATAATTAGACCCTCAATATCACCCTACTAAAGTCCGATATGGATTGTCCCGAAGCGTCAAGACGCTTCTGGAAAAAAGAAATGGCGCTTAGTGATCGATTATCGTAAACTTAACGAGAAAACGATCGATGACAAGTACCCATTACCTCGTATCGAAGAAATTTTAGATAATTTGGGACGCTGCTCCTATTTCACGACTCTCGATCTAGCACAAGGATTCCATCAAATTGAAATGGATCCTGGCAGTGTCGAAAAAACAGCATTCTCTGTAAATAATACCCATTATAAATGTATCCGAATGCCGTTCGGGTTGAAGGGGGATCGTAGTACCTTTTCGCGCCTAATGGATAATGTATTAAGACCATATTTATACAAGTTTTGTTTCGTATATATGGACGATATTGTTATCTTCTCGAAATCCCTTCAGGAACACCTTTGTCACGTGAAAAATATATTTGATAAGTTAAAAGAGTGTAATCTAAAAATTCAGTTAGATAAGTCAGAATTTTTGCGTAAAGAGGTCGAATTTCTAGGCCATCTGGTCACTGTCCGTGGGATCAAACCGAACCCATCAAAAATAACTGCCATTCAGAATTATCCAATACCAAAGACAAGTAAAGAAATAAGAGCATTTTTAGGATTAACAGGCTATTATAGACGCTTTATTCCAAATTACGCTAAAGTAGTATTCCCCATCAATAAATATTTAAAAAAGGATACCAAGATAAATATTCACGACCCGGAATACGTTGACGCATTTCAAAAAATAAAAGAATTAATTACAAATTCTCCTGTCCTGACCTACCCCGATTTTTCTAAACAATTTCATTTAATCACTGACGCAAGCAATATAGCTATAGGTGGAGTATTGTCACAAAATAATAAACCAATTGCGTTTTACTCAAGAACACTAAATTCAGCCGAGAGAAATTATTCGACCATTGAAAAAGAGTTATTATCCATAGTAGAAAATACAAAACATTTTAGACCATATCTCTTTGGACAAAAATTTGTTATAGAAACTGACCACAAACCGCTTGTTTGGCTATTTTCAATTAAGGAACCAAACTCACGGCTAGTTAAATGGCGACTAAGATTAGAGGAATTTAATTACGAGATAAAATACAAGAAAGGCAAAGATAACGTAGTGGCTGATGCCTTATCGCGAATCGAAATTAACGCGATTGAAGACGACTTTGACCTGGAATCAATAATTAATAACGTAGACCCTGACGAAGACAGAGAAAGAGAAATAATTAACGAACTAGAAAACGACGCAAACAATGCCTCTACCAGCACGACTAATAACCTACCTGAAAGCAATGACTCACAGACACAACACTCGTCTGCAGAAAATCCAATTTTCAAAATACCTATATCAGAAAATCCAGTCAATTATTTTTCCAGACGAATAATTTTAGATTACGGACCAAAATATGACACACGCAAATTAAAAATATTCAAGTTTGAAACAATACATGTGAAGGTTCAACTCAATTACGAATTAAGACAAATAAATGACTTCTTGAAACAATTTATTGATCCAAAATTCACGTACGGAATTTTCTGTAAACATGATAGACTATTCAAATATTTCACTGCTGTTTCTTCAACATTATTTAATAGTTCTGTTAAAATAATAAAATCTAACGAATTTTTACAAGACGTTGAAAAACCAGAAACTCAACAACAAATTATAGACGAATATCACACACGAAACCACAATGGCATTAACGAGACTTATCAACATTTAAAACAAAAATATTTTTGGCCTAATATGAAAAATTATATAAACGCTTTTATTAATAAATGCTCAATTTGCCTTCACACCAAATACGAAAGAAATCCGTACAAACCACCATTTTCAGGTCCCCTTCTAGCTAAACGCCCTTTTGAAGTTATACACATTGACACCTTTAGTTTCGATAATTGCAAATTCCTAACCATCATAGATTTATTCTCCAAATATGCGCAAGCATATTATATAACTGATGGATCCGCAATTACCGTGTTAAATAAACTTCGACACTACTTTTCCCATCATAATCATCCCCTAAAAATAGTAGCTGACGCTGGCAAAGAATTTTCGAATACTACCCTTAAAGAATACTGTAATTTATTTAATATTAATCTTCACATAACAACCCCCCAAAATCCTAACTCAAATTCACCAGTAGAGCGACTGCACTCAACTCTTGTAGAAAAATTGCGAATTCTTAAATTACAAAACCCACAAGAGAGGCCTGCAACCCTAATGATAACAGCAACCCTTATTTACAACCAGTCTATTCATTCGACAACTGGGTATTCACCTTTTACATTACTATACGGCCCCTACGACGACTTACCAACAGTCACACCTGAAACTACCCTTTACGAAGAATACAATAACAATAGGCTCAAAGAAATAATGCCTTTCTTCGACAGTGTATATCAGAAACAAAAAGTAAGTGGAGACAAAAGAATTTCTAAAGCAAATGCGGACAGACAAACGACACCAGATTTACAAGAAACAACACAACTAGCTATTAGAGTACCAAAAGTAAGAAAAACAAATCCTCTTTATAAATTACGATCACATCCTAAACAAAAAGAAAACATTGTTACATTTTCTAAACCAAAAGCAAAAGCTCACGTTTTTAACATAAAAAGAGTAAGAAAGACTTTTTCGTTACAGGACAAAACTACTACTACTACAAACAACGATAACCCTCAACCTGGTCCATCCACTTCAAATAACACCGATAAAAACTAACGGATATTTTAAAGAGTATTTAGGCATAGCAAAAATACTCAAACATTATCATAAATTTTATTTTTATTTTAATATTACCGATATAGAAATTAATTATAACATATTAAAAAAAAATTCTAAATTTTTAAACACTGGACAAATGTCTGCAAGTAACGAACGATATTTACTAATTTTAGATGACCATTTGTCACGATTAAGTAATGAACTACAAAAACTATCAATGCACAGAACTAAACGCGGATTAATAAACGGAGCAGGCTCTTTAATTAAAATGATAACAGGAAATCTCGACCAAGAAGACTTGAAAGAAATCAATAAAAATTTAGATAACCTTTTCCAAAATCAAGAAGATATAATTACCCAAATTGATAATTTAAATTCATTTGCTAATATAATCACACATGGTACGAAAAGGACCAAAAAATTATTAATCAAAATCTAGATCATATTTATCAGACTTTTTCCACTTTAGATAGCGAAAGAGAATTGTCGAGTAAAATTCATTTCCAAATTCACGTAGCTGTTAAATTACTCCATAATATAGAGATAATTTAAAGAACTATTTCCTTAAGTTTTAACGAAATTACTAATATAGAGCTCTTTACCACTAGTGATCTGTTAAATATTATTGATCACTTAAAGTTAAGTCATGACAAATGAATTGATCGACTTTGACAAAAATCATGTTTTTAAGGTTGTAGAATTTACCAAATTTCATATATTATCGGTTAAGGATACGATTATATGCCTTTTAAAAGTTCCTATCCTACATCCCAATCCTGGTTCTTATTTTCGTGTTTATCCTATACCACAAAATTATATTCTCCTGGTACCACCCAGCTCATACTATTTAGAAACACCCTCTTCAAACTTATGGACCCAAGAGAAGTGCCCCTCTATAGAAGACGTGGTTATATGCAATAATCGCCCACGAGAAGAACATTGTCAGGTTGACACCTTACAAAATTGCACATCTGCCAAAGTAATGAACCCCTACGAAATATCAACTCAGCTGCAGAATGGTCAGATCTTAATATCCACTAGCTCAGCAACCACTATTGTCGAAAATTGCGAAACATCGTTAGAACGAAAAATCTTCCAGGGAAACGGTCTAGTAACATCCCTCAATTCCTGAAAAGTCAAGATCAATGAGGAAATGTATGAAGACGTTGCTACCAATTTGACGCTACAACCCATAGAAGTCGAAGAATTGCAACCAACACCTCAACATCATATCCATTTTAAGCCAATTCATCTAAAAGAAAACAAAAGGATAAAAGAAGCATTGTCTCAAATACAACAGCATCCATTTCATCTCCGACCGTCCATGCAGTATTCCCACTTAGGCATTACCATTGGTATATCCATCTCTGTTACCATTGTACTTCTGTTTCTTTTAAGAAGAAAAATTCGAAGCATCCTATACAAGTCTAACAGGCAAACGCAAACAGAAGAAGTGTCCGAACACGAGGACGTGTTAAAGATTTAAGGGTGGAGGAGTTACATCCCTGTATATTCTCAACATCATACAAAATACGACGAATCCTGAAACCATGCATCATCAGTTTAGTGACCTGTGTAAGAATGCTGATGCAGACGTTTGCATTTATGTTAGTTCTGTAGAACATTATTTCATTCAATCGCTGTAACTCTAGTTGTTCACATGTTGTTTTGAATCACATATTTTATAATACATTTTAAGACTGAAATAATTGTACCACCTAAATAAATAAATTACTTTTTTCGGACAATCGCTACGAAAAAACCTAATTATATATATATATATATATATATATATATATATATATATATATATATATATATATATATATATATGTGTGTGTGTGTGTGTGTGTGTGTGTGTGTATCCGTCTGATAACTCAAAAAATAATTAACCGATTTCAATGAAACTCGGCAAGTGCCTTTTTTTATTAATGGCTTGAATGAGTTCGTTAGGCAGGAAAATCGGACGGGTTTTTCCGGGAAAATTGAGTTTTCTTTCAAAAAAAATTTTTTTACCGAAAATAACTAAGCTGTTTTAATGAAATTCACTATATATGTTGCCTTGGGAGAGGACTTACTAAGTACCAAAATTCAACTTTCTCAGTTTATAGAAAATTGAGTTATTCAAATTTTAAATTTTCTTTTGAAACAATTTTTTTTATTCAAAAGTTACAAAGTTATTTTAATGAAATTTGGTGGATATCTTGTCCTAGGAAATACCTTACTACCTACCAAAATTAAACTTTCTAAGATTATAGAAAAGTGAGTTAACTAAATTTTTATAGCTCGCTGCAGTGTTAAAATCAATGGTATTTGCCTCACTAGGTATTTTAAACAAGTGGGTCGGGGACTGACCGAATTCATTTCCAGTTGCTATTGATCTACTCATATTCTCTGAATATGTTAGAAACGTGGTATCTACTTCATTCCAACTCACTATTAACCGACTATTTATGAAATCAAATAAGTAAATTAAATCGATTGTCATAAAATATGTAGTGTATTAAGACTAAGGGAAAAAGAAATAAAACATATATAACTGTGCACATTTTGGTTATATTTTAGGGTGTGCGGCACACACCTAGCTCACTAGGAGAAATCGCCACTGCTTGAGAGAGGTATTGTCACAGCATAATATCTTATTAAAGTTCATTTGTAAATAGGTTTTTATTTTATATGTTTATATATATATATATATATATATATATATATATATATATATATATATATATATATATATATATATATATATATATATAAACATATAAAATAAAAACCTATTTACAAATGAACTTTAATAAGATATTATATATATATATATATATATATATATATATATATATATATATATATATATATATATATATATATATATATATATATATATGTATATGTATGTATGTATGTATCCGTCTCATAAATCAAAAAATAATTAACCAATTTCGATGAAACTTGGCAAGTGTCTTTCTTTTATTAATGGCTTGGATGAGTTCGTTATCCAAAAAAATCGGACGGGGTTTCCCGGAAAAATTCTGAGTTTTTTTTCAAAAAAAATTTTTTCTCCGAAAGTAACAAAGCTGTTTTAATGAAATTTACTATATATGTTGCCTCAGGAAAGATCTTACTACGTACCGAAACTCAACTTTCTAAGTTTACATAAAATTGTGTTATTCAAATTTTAAATTTTCTTTTGAAAAAAAATTTTTCTCCGAAAATTACAAAGTTATTTTAATGAAATTTTGTGGATATCTTGCCTTAGGAAAGACCTTACTACGTATTAAAATTAAACTCTCTAAGTTTATAGAAAATTCAGTTATTTAAATTTGAAGCATTTAATAAAAGTTCACTACCATAACGCACTTGCTGCGTCCCGAGTTTTTTCGTTTTGGAGTTATTTTGAAAAAACAAATGTGTCGATTTGTTTTTTCTTCAATATCTAGGTAGGCGTTGATCTGACATGTCTGGGACTTGCATATTATCATGGCACTTTTTACAGTGTAATCTTTTTGTGCTATTCTCAACTTTGGATTGTCAGTTGTTTTTGAGCTACATGTATCAACGTTTGTTTTTATTATGGCAGTCATATTGGATTTTTTGCTCATGTGATAGCCTGGGAAATTAGCTTTCCAATGATGTACAACATGCTTGAAAAATATTGTAATTCCACTGACAATTTTGAGAAAACCCGTTTTGAGGATAGTAGGCTATGAAGTCCAATACCAGAAAACAAATGACAAAAAAAGTGTTCAAAAAGCATTAGGCCATTACGTCTAACAATAGACATACTTTTAACATAATTTGCCATAATGATTCAAGATAAAAAATATTGTGATTTCATTTACAATACTTAATTAGGTAATAATGCTAGGTAATGTTATGTGAAACAGTTTAATAACGAAACCCGGCAATAACAAATAGAAACTCCACAAAACAACACAATTAGAAACGGAACTCAACAAATAATAAAGTATAAACTTAAAAATACACTAAATAGAAAATTGTCCAATATGGCCACCGTTCAATGCACTTTACACAACTTTTTGAAACATGCCTGCAAACTCTGGTGAGGGTTTTTTGGTTAATATGATTTATAGCTTCGGTGATTCTGTTTCGTAATTTATTGAGATGGATCGAATTTATACACATCATTCTTCAGAGTACTCCACAAATAAAAATCCATGTGTGTTATATCAGGACTTCGAGCCCACCAATGAACCAGCCCATTGTTACAAATGACACAATTATTAAAATTTTGGTACAAAAATTCTTTGACGATCCTAGCATTGTGAGCTGGACAACCGTCTTGTTGGTACCAAATCTCGTCCAAATTATCATGAACTCTTCTAATTGCTGGTAAGATATCATCTCTCAATAGATTAAGATACCTTTCCCCACGTTAAATTATTTTCAAAAAAGAACGGAAAACAATGAAGTTCCCTGAATTTTTGTTTAAATTAACTGTCTAATCTACAAATAAAAATAACAGTTTTTTACCTAATAAGCCGCACCAAAGATTAGTACCAAATCTGTTATTATACACACCAGAATTTGCAAATCTGGATTAATCAGTATTCATATTATTTTCAAATGAAAATTTTCACCTTGCTGACATTATCCTTGATAACATCTGCAGAATTGAAGTCGTTTAGGGTAATCGTCAACATTTAAGCCTTGCACGATTGTAGGTTTGTATGGATGGTAATGACTTTGGACTTTGTTTTAATACACGGTGTACCGTACTTTCTGGAACGTCAATTTGTTCACCATAAAACCGAACAGATTGCGGAGGGTTTTCGTTTGAAACTTGTAAGACGGTATTATTTCTTTCTTCATTTCTATGCATTGGTAGTTTATTTGCGTGGAAGCTACCGTCGTTCAATAGATTGGTCACTATCCTGCGAAATATTTTGGTGTTTGGTTGTCGTCTTTCTGGGCAGTTGTTTTGATATGAATTTGCAGCTGCCTCAGTATTTCGGTTAGAATGAACATTCCAACATGTAAAAATATTCTTCATTACTGAACATATTGTTGAATAATATTTAAAATAAACAGGAAACAAACTATTTAGTACAAAATTTTAAGCAGCGTGTTAAATACACCTCAAATTGTTCAGATAATTAAGAATGGCAGTATTCTTAATTGTCGCGATAGTGTTATATCCATATCAACCTTTCTTCTGTTGTTTTTCAGTTGACATACGTTTAAAAATCAAACAATTCTCAAAGGCGTCATCGTAAATCATTAATCTGCTTTTTATTGAATTCTGTTAGTAAATTTAGTTATTTACTAGGTTTACCTATTTAATTAAATTATAACAATTTTTTAGGATACTATTGTAATGTAAAATATCATTTGTAATAATGGGCCGATTCATTGGTGTGTTCAAAGTTCCTATTTTTTTATCGTCAATCACTACTGAAAATTATGTTGAAAGTATAAGTCTATTGTTAGACCCCATGGCCTACTGCTTTTTGAAAACTTAAAAAAAATGTTTTCTGGTATTGGATTTCATAGCACACTATCCTCAAAACTGTTTTTCTCAAAATTGTTAGTGAAATTACAAGATTTCTCAAGCATGTTGTACATCATTGGAAAGCTCTTTTCACAGGCTATAACACGAGCAAAAAATCCAATATGGCTGCCACAATAAAAACAAACGTTGATATATGTAGTTTAAAAACAAAAGGCAATCCAGAGTTGAGAATAGCACAAAAGATTACTCTGTACAAAGTGTCCTGATAATGTACAAGTCTTTTTTTTAATAACTCGAAAACGAAAAGAGGCAGAGCCAAATACAAGTCATATTTGGAACGAGCATAAAATTCTACAAAACATTGCTAATTTAACCGTCTCCCTATCTCTAATAATAACGGAGATAGCAAGATTCCGATCAAGTTTGGGACACACTGTATATAAAATTTTACTCTATACTTTTATTAATTAGTTTGTTAAAATATGACTGATTTTGACCCTGACATTAATCGATTTTGGATTAAGTTGGACAAGGAAAATAAAAGAATGAAAGCACTTACACCAATATGAAGTTGAAGTTCTTTCTTCTTTGTTTCAGCAACATAAGATACAGCGAATAAGGCAGACAACTTCGTAGGCAGAAGTTCCGTATCAAACCTTATTTTCGCTCGCTCACTCACTGTCTGATATTTGCAGTATATATTACTTGTTCTGAGTTTTAAACGATAAAAATCGAAATGCTAACTTTTGCGTTGTTGTCAAAAGGGCACTAAACTCATCTTACCGACTGCGCCACTAAGAGTTGTACTTCAGAGCAACTTCATAAAGATAAATTTATTTAACTTGAGTTACAGTTATTATTACAATATAAATTAAATGTTGTAAAATATAAAATATTAATGTGAGTAATATAGACTGTTAAGGCTGGACAGAAAAGACTATCTAACTTAAAAATGAATTCTTACTTATATTTATAAACTAACTATGCTGGTATTATAATCAATAGTCTTTGATTTGGAAATGTCCCAGACGGTGACTGGACAGGAAATGCACAGATGTATAAATGCAAGGTACGCACAAGTGCTGGCCGTTGCCTTGACTTATGTGACATACCGGGTGGTGCAACCATAATTCGCGTGACTCGGGAGCGCTATATTTTGTTTCATGTGAAATGGGCCAAGAAGGTTCATTGCTCTGCAGCCATCTTGGGCCATTCCACCAGAAACTTTGCTCTATCTGATTTGGTTCTAAATGGTGATAATAAATCCACAGGATTATCATGTGTTCGTACGTGTAACCAGTGATCATGGCTTGTTAATTCTTGAATTTCTGATACTCAATTTGCTACAAAGGTTTTCTATTTATTAGCAACTGCCGAGATTCATGATAATACTATGGTTGAATCGCACAAATACAAATTATTAGTAAAATTTATTTTCATTGCATTTCTTACTTTATCTGTTAATTTAGCCAATATTAAAGCTACACACAAATCAAGTCTAGGAACATATATGTTTTTAAGTGGCGCTACACACATAAAACGTACCTAGGTATATTTATTTTGCTTAAATAAATAAATTAATTGTAAAAGCTTACCTACTTGGTATGTAAATCAAGCGGTATGGATTAATCCCTTGACAGTTTATACCGACAAAGACTTTGGATCATAATTATGGCATTTATAACTACTGGCCCCATCAGTTCCAACCGATCAAATATTTGCGCGATAATTGTTAGCATTGTTCTCTTTATGATTGACCTTTTATCGGGCTTAGCATTAATAATATACTGAAATACATCGTATTCTTGATTCCATAATATACCAAGTGTTTTTGTTTCGCCTGATTCCAATACTTGTATGTTTTTATCACGTTGTTTTCTTCATTGATGGTTAACAATAATTATTTGTTGTTTGATGACCATTCTCTTAATTCATAACCTACTGGACTTAATGCTGTTGCAACCTCTTTTATTAGGCGAATGGCTTCTGTTTTGTAATTCGCTCCCGTTAATACATCATCTACATATAATTTTTTTTAAATTATTCCTGACGATATAGGATAATGTTCGCAATTTTCAATTGCCAGTTGTTTAAGATATCTAACTGCAAAAATTGGTGCTGAAGCTGTACCATATGTAACCGTGTTTAGCTGTTAATAGTTAATGGGATCGGTTTCATTAGCTCTCCAAATAATTAATTGCAAATTACGTTGCCCGTCGTCAACTAACACTTGTCGTTTATTTTAGCTATGTTTGCAGTAATAGCGCGCGTATGTTTTTAAACCGTAATAAAATTGAAAACAGATCATATTGAATTGTGGGACCAACACACTAAACTTCGTTTCATGATAGGCCTAAATTTGTTTTAGCTGATCCGTCAAAAACAACACGAATCTTTGTTGTAGAACTGATTTCCTTAATAAGCGTACGATGTATTAAAAGATAATTTAAACGGATAATATTCTGTTCTGGTAGTTTAGTCATGTGACCTAATGTTTCATACTCATTACAAAATTGACATATTCGTTTTTTTAATGAATATTGGGATTTAATTTTCGTTCTAATGAAAAGAATCGATTCAATGCATTGTCTTTTGAATTTCCTAATTCCGCAATGCCGCATTTAAGTGGAATATTAACAATAAAACGACCTGGTGGTTACGTTTACATGTATTGATAAAATTAGTTTTGCAATATTTTTCCTCACTTGTATAATTTCTATGGTCATTTGAACATTCCTCCATTGTCCAAAATTTTGTTAGTTGATCATCGATTAAATTAGTATGATGTAACATGTTTAAAACGCAAAATTATTGATTTTATTTGTGGTGTAAATCTCCACTTAATATAATGATTGTCTTGATTTTTGTCATGGTACAGAATATTATTTAGATATACTTTAAAATGATTATTGTATGTTGGCTTTGAGTTTGTGTTGAATAGACCTTGATTACCTCTGTTGGCTTAAAGAGTTCCCAGGAAATTACACCTGGTTTCAAGGAAAGTTATGAGGTGAGAAAATTGTTTTCGGGCTTAAATAATTCCAATTCAGGTCGTGTTATATTGCTAAATTTAGCCGAGATAATGTAAATTAATAAAATGTCTAATGTTAGTAGATTAAAGTTTTTAGGAATTGCATAATTTTCAACACATCATCCAAGAAATTCTGTACTTGTTGATGCAAGTCTTTTTTCATAAATTCTAAATTGAAAAGAGCTTTGATGTTATTTTTGGCATTTAATTTTTTGGTTTCAAACCGTTTCGTTAACAAGTTCCAAGCAATTATATAATTATCAGAAGACACTTTTAAAGTTTTAAGTGATTGTGCCGCATCTCCTTTAACGCATGATATTTAATAATAGAATTTTTGAATATTTGTTAAAGTAGGATTATTGTTTACAAGTGTGTCAAATGCATTACGGAATTCTATCTAATTTTTAAACTCTCCATTAAATCTTGGTAGTTATGTTAGGCAAGCTAAGTGAATTTAAACCTGCACCTGTTGCTATATTAGATTGTTATGAACTGTTTTGTTCGAATACTTGTTTAAAAATCCATTCACCCTTGCAGTGGTTTTGTAGAATATTTGAAAAATTCTGAAAAGTCAGCTTCATTAGAAGTTATATCATCGGCAATTTTTGTGATAGCGATATAAATTTGTTCAAATTTGTCTAGGGATGATTCATTGCACGATAACCGCGCTTATAATTCAAGTTTATCATTCTCGTGTACAGTCTCATTAACAGCAATGCTATCGGAAAAGTTTCTAAAACGTGTGAGACGTGAGTTTATTTGTGCTCTCTGTGATATTATTGCTTTTAAATTACCCATTATGATAACAAATGAGCAATAAAGAAATGAAAAATATATTAAAAGGAATCGAACAACTTGATGCACTGTATTTATTTAATAATTAATTAATGATTAAAAACTGCTTTTCTCCAATCCGTTTAATTACGCAGGTTTTTCAATACGATGTTTAATGCACTAGTTCTTTTTGATCCGGCTCCTGAGGATCATATATAATTACGTTATATACTAGTATACCACATTTTATTTGATTTTGTTTATTGTTATACTCAAAGGACTTGATTATGTTTTGTTTAATTAATCGCCGATTTTGGTAACACTTAACGTTTACTTACAACTGTAAACTTATATACAAAGTTAATTACTTGATATGCTTTAGAGTCCATGATACCTCAACGAAATGACTTGTGGTTATGTTAATACAAGCATGTTGCTTGTTCAGAGTCTATAGAAAAACTAACTTAAAATATCGAAATTTCCTACGCTATACAATTATACCTGAAAGCGGTTAGCATACTTCTGGTCAAGTGTAGGCAATAGATGACCCTTGTTGGGTTATTGTTAATAGCCCTCTAAAATTGTATTTTACAGATGGTGAATATTACAAGAAATGGGTAATTTGGTGAAAATTTAAATTTTTTCGTTAAAACTCGAGTAATATAATGTTTCAGAAGTTCATGGGTACAGGAATCCGAATATTTTCTTTGGTCAAGTCATTTCATGAAAATGTCTTTCTGCGGAGAGTAGATTATTACAGATATGTGGAAGTTAAGGTTCAATTTGCAGCACTATTTTAAGTAGGAGCAGACAATTACTGTCAAATTGTATTTTCTCTGTACTGAAACTTTTTCTCCTCTAAAACAAGTGACGTTGCTTGCTCTAGATGAATCAGTTTTTGTAACGCTATTGCCAATCCTAATTGACCACTCAAACCATGTAAGTAAGTCTGCAGTGCCATTTTATCGTATATTTCATTTTTGACTAGAAAGGTACCTTCGTTTGCAATGGTTAATCTTAATTTTGAAGATAAAAGACTACGTGAGTCTTGTATTCTCATACCAGACTGGTACGGTGTTTCTTTCGGATCGGGTTTTAATAGCATAAGATCCCTCGCTAAACAATCTTCGTCTCTTTAATCGCTGAAGTATTGTTGTAATATCTGCTTAATAATTTGATTGCACAATGTTTTTTTATTAAGCTGAACAACTTGATGCACTGTATTTATTTAATAATGAATTAATGGTTAAAAACTGATTTTCTCCAATCCGTTTAATTAGGCAGGTTTTTCAATACGATGTTTAATGCACTAGTTCTTTTTAATCCGGCTCCTGAGGACCATGTTTAATTACGTTATGTACTAATATACCACATTTTATTTGATTTTGTTTATTGTTATACACAAAGGACCTGATTATGTTTTGTTTAATTAATCGCCGATTATGGTAACACTTAACGTTTAATTACAAATGTTAACTTATATACAAAGTTAATTACTTTATATACTTTAGAGTCCATGAGATCTCAACGAAATGACTTGTGGTTACGTTAATACAAGCATGTTGCTTGTTCAGAGTCTATAGAAGAACTCACTTAAAATATCGAAATTTCTTACGCTACACAATTATACCTGAAAGCGGTTAGCATACTTCTGGTCAAGTGTAGGAAGTCGTTGGGTTATTTTTAATGGCCCTTAAAATTGTATTTTACAGATGGTAAATATTACAACAACAAAGGGGTGATTTGGTGAAAATTGAATTTTTTTCGTTAAAACTCGAGTAATATAATATTTTAGAAGTTTATGGGTACAGGAATCCGAATATTTTCTTTGGTCAAGTCATTTCATAAGTATGTCTTTCTGAGGAGAGTAGATTATTACAGCTATGTGGAAGTTAAGATTCAATTTGCAGCACTTTTAAGTAGGGGTAGATAATTACTGTCAAATTGTAACAGGAGATAATTTACTTATTTCTGACTTCTTAATGGCCGTTAATACAATAGTTTGTTAGACTTAACATAGAACTGTTAGTGACAATGTACATAGCATTAACGAATATCAGGCCACAATGTTGCATTCACAAACACCTAAATCTAAAGTAGAGTAGGTAGGCCAAAAATTTCTGGGAGCTGGAGTTGAAAGAAAAGAGACCAGCTTATAAAAATCAATATTGCATTTAACTGTCAGGGATATGATGTAGTTTAAACCTTGGAAAATAATTCAAGAATATGTTTCTCTAACTACACTAATAACACTTTAAATAGAGTTCATACATTAACAAAGGAATTACTACAAGCACGTGAAAAACTCCTGAAATATGGTGAGGCCATTCCTGAATATTAAAAAACAGTTATGCAAAAAACGTAAATAATACTTAGATCAACCCTCCAAAATGTTTTTATCTTCCAGCTATTTACAGAAATAACAAAAAAACAACTCCGGTAAGTACCTGTCGCCTTGCCGGTGTTCAGCTTATGAAGGTCACCAGTTATTGAAACAGTTATTAAACCGTGGTGAAAATATGATTCCTGACCTGGTGAGGATTAATCGAACTTTACAGTGGGAAACATTGTAATTATAGCTGACATCGCAGAAAGTCTTTCCTATAGATAGCGTTTACTGACAAGGACAGATATTATCATAGTTTCTTATGTAAAATGATTCATGTTACATTGTCTGATGTCACATATATAGTCAGTTTTTACAAGCAACAGTTTTAAGAAATCATTTTAACGTTATAAAAAGTCTGGACACAGCAAGTGCGTTATGGTAGTGAATTTTCATAGAAGTGATGTGGCACCAAATATTTTTTTATTATTTTTTTTTCTTGCGAGATAGAAATATAATTTTTGTTGTATAGTTTACTTTTTATATCGTAAACCTACCTACCAAATTTGATTGAATTACTTTTATATTTTTTGAGATAATTATTTTTTCGAAAGATAACACAAAATTTTCTAGGAAAACCTGCTCCGATTTTCGTGGCTAACGAACTTATCCAAGCCACTTACAAAAGGAAGGTACGTGCCCAAATTGATCAAAATCGGCTCATTATTTTTTTAGTTATCGCCCATAGAGCACAAGATACTCTCAGAATGTACTAACAATGTGAGAACATTCTTTTTTTAGAATAATTGTTTCGGAATGTTCTAATAACATTTATGGAATTTCAAACTGAATCTTGAATATTATGAGTACATTCATTCAATCACATCCTAAGAAAATTCTTCATCAATATACTGAGAATATTTGAATATATCATTATTCAGAATATTCGCTGAGCATGTGCTCGAGATGTCCTTAAAATATTATATAACTTTAAAATTGTATGAAAAAGATATATGGTGATTACGGTTTAAATATAGTAGTGAAAATTATAAGAGGAGCTATTTTGCATCTTTGATTGTGTTATCTGTTCTGTGTTAAATAGATCCGAAATATTATATATATATATATATATATATATATATATATATATATATATATATATATATATATATATATATATATATATATATATGCATAGAGCGCATGTCCATATCGAAGAAGATGGCCGATAGACGTAAATGTAAGTTAATGTCAACTTGAATGATGAAAATTAATTAAAGATAATAATGTGACGTGAACACGGTGTGTAATTACAAACATAACACAGAGTACAGAAGCAACTAAAACATGGTGTCAGGTTTTCAAGAACTAAAATGCACTCAGTAAAGAAACAAGTTTTAAAGCATTTCTTACAGTTGACAGCAACGAAGGGTTCGCCAATTTTGCCTGAGACGATCATCTTACAAATTAGGTGCACATACATTGTATAATATATAACTAAAAAATTGTGCTCTTTAATAGTGGCAGTAAATTATGCCATATAAACCACCACTTAACATTTTTCCAGTAGAGAAGACAAATAAGATGGAAGATGTTCTCGGTTGTTTTAATGAAGCCAAAGACAAATATTACTATGGAAACGTTAAAATTTATAACTTCTTTACTCTTTTGTAACGGAACTTAAGACGCAACCCGCTATTATGGATGTATCTGTATACTTATAAAAATCCATACACAGGTTGAACGAGCAAAGATACATTAATTCTGGGTCTCTACGACAAGCAAGTACAACAAACAATTAACAGGGAAACTGATATTACGCTATCATAAGCGTGAGAGTACTGCAAATCTATAGAACTGTGTAGGCAACATCTGAGGCTTTTGACTCAGGTGAACAAGTTAATGCTGCAAGAAGTATGAGAAGAGCAGAAAATCTGGACCTGAACATATGGTAGGTAGATGAGCTGTGTACAATAAAACTTGCAATTTATCAGATACATGATCACTTTGCTAAAGTGTGCTTTCACAACCAGAATATCCTAGCTGTTGGTAACAAACATCGGATATTGGGATATGAAAATAGCTTTATAAGTCAAAATCAAGTCCGTGGGAGCAGAGCAGAGAACAACCATACAAGGGAAGGGTCAAAAGGTCTGATCGATGACTTTCAGTTGTAGTTTTTTGTAAGTGCAAGTGAGTGTGATTTTGTTACATATTCTGTCCAATTTAGTTGTATTATATAAAGGTATAAGTACTATTATGTAATGCAATTCCTTTAATACCACACTGAAAGCCTGTAGGCTCCATAGTCTAGGCAAATTTCAAGTTACTTCAGTGGGGTAAACACTTTGTGTTTGGTTATTAACTTTGCTGGCAACTCGAAGAAAAGTATCTTTATTTATTTTATTTTTGTGTTATTGAAATTTTTATTGTTTTATTAATGTTTTATTCGCAAACATTTCTTTGCATTTGTTATATTAACGATTCTGAATAATTGTACAATACTCGAATTGTTGACTTATTAAGTATCCGAACGTGAGTTTACAGGTGTGTTTATATAACCACTAGAATGATGGTAAACTACACAAGGGTGAGTAATAGAAGTTCAAATTCCAACATATATGGCGAGCTGGGATTGCTTATACGAAAATATATACAAAGCCAGTTAAATGAAGGAAAATCAGTAAGTTATGAAGATAAATCAAATATTTCATAGCTTTACATTTCCTTAATTTCTTGTAATTCAAAAAATGTACACAGTGTGTTTCGTATAAGAACTGACACAGAGCAGTGGTATGTAGGTAAACTTAAAATACGGTGATTTAACGCAACTTACATCTATACTAAATTGCGCCACTGAGAAGTTATAGGCCTTCAAAGTGGGGTTTCAAATTCGAAAAAAAAAATCAATATCTGCGTAATACTTTAACTTAGAGAAATCAAATTTTATACACACCTTAAGTATACCAAGAGCATTAATCTATGGTAAGTAGAGTTTATTTGAGGCATTTGAAAGGGTTGATTAGGGGTGATGCACCCTTAAAATGTCACAATTTTTTAACATATTAGCGTATTTAATAAATTACTATTTCATTTTATTAGAATTTAACTTCGAAACTTTTGTTACTCCTGTCATTTTCAAAAAACTTTGTTGGTTTCAAGAAAAACACGAATAACTAAAGAAACATATTTAATCGATGTTACTAAAAATCATAGAAAATTCAACATTTGCCAATAAAATTATGTATACGTCAAATTTGACAACCAGGGCAAAAGTGTGAATAAGTATAATTTATTAGAAAACAAACAACAAAAATAAAATAAAAAATGCTACCGATAAATTGTAGAAATTCTTCAAAATGATAATTTCATAGCGGAAAAAGTTTTAGCATTTGCTTCCCCATAAAATGAAATAATCATTTTTTAATCCACCAATAGGTTAAATAATTATGTTACATTTTATGGGTTCATCACCCTATTGAACTTTTTGATATGATTCAATTGAAATCTACTCACCATCAATCATTGCTCTTGGTACACCCAAAACGTGTACCAAATTTGGTTTTTCTAAGTTGAAGTATTACTGAGATATGGATTTTTTTCGAAATTTAAAACCCATTTTGAAGGCCTATAACTTCTCATGTTGCATTAACTCACCATATTTTAGGTTCCCCTACACGCCCCTGCTCTGTCGGTTCTTATGCAAAACACCCTCGATATCTTTTTTTTAAAGCAATGCATATGTAAGAACATTTTGAGAAGATTCATTGAATGTTCGTGGGACATTTTCAGAACATGCTGGGAGCTCCTAAGAATATTATAAATAAGATTCTGAGAACCTTATTAGTAGGACAGAATCTGGCCCATTGTCATGTTCATAGAATGTTCTAAGAATATATATATATATATATATATATATATATATATATATATATATATATATATATATATATATATATATATATGTATATATATATATATATATATATATATATATATATATATATATATATATATATATATATATATATATATATATATATATATATATTGAGACTGACCCCAGATATGCGTTCTAGGGTCCCAGTTCGTGCTCATTTACTGATTTTTTTCTACGAAAATTCACTAAAAATAAATACCCGGACACCTGCAAAACACCAGAAAATTGTTTTTATGTGGACCATTTAATTGTGGGAATCAATAGTGTAGAAACTGCAAAGAAGTTATACAGGGAAGCTGTTGATGTATTAGCGACGGCGATTATGAATTTAGGAAAATGGACAACTAATATTAGTAAATTGCAACCGTATTTTAGCCAATATCTTAATTGAAACAAATTAACAAACGTTTTGGGTGTAATTTAGAACACGGAAAGTGGTAATCTCGCACCTGATTTAAATATTGAAATAAACAAAAGTAAAGTCACTAAGCGCATTATGTTTGCTACTGTGTCAAAAATGTATGACCCTCTAGGAGTAATCAGGCCCTTTACATTAAGAGGCAATATACTTATTCAAGAAGTATGGAAACTGGAGCTTTCCCGTGATGAAAAGTTGGTGATTTTTTGGTAATGTTTTTTATGGTAAAAAAAGATAAACGACTGGAATGTGTGGTGTACTGAATTAGAAAGCATCAAGGGTTTTGTATTCCACCTCCGTTACCGCACACGACAAGAAAAAATTGTCAGTAAACTGCTTATGGTCAAATATCGTGTAGCTCTATTATCTATGAAAGGTGACCCAACTTTAACCGTACCGAAATTAGAATGAACTGCTATTTTGTGCACCGTTATATTTCAAAATTTTATCGTAAGAAACTCAAACAATGTGAAACAAAAACAGAATCACTCTAAGAACCACAAAATAATAGTAGATAAATATGCGCTAGACACGTATTTCGACAACGAAATTGTATTCATCAGTATCTGTCGCTAAACTAACTGTATGGGCAAAATTATTCTATTTATATACCTAACCATATCTACACTACAAATGATCTAATACCGGTGATGAATGACCGGATGATACAACACCGAATGCCTCAGTAACGGAGAATACAACACCGGATGACGTAACACCGGGTGATGTAATCCAGCGGCTATTGTTATATCACTGGATACGCCTAACCGGTAGTTGTGTCGATGTTGAAGCAACCATGTTTTATTCCGTGCCATTTAAAAAAGTTGTTGAGTTGACTGGACCCAGGTCAGAATTCATTAACTTTTGCGGATTTCTAAACTTTCCAAAGCATCCAGCTTGCGGTAATCCGGGGTTACTTTCAATAACTTAAGATCACTATTGCCTACCTTGTGTCCTGCTCTATTGAATCTGAAATGAGCTATGTGCTCAATGAATCTTGTCGTTATTGACCTCCGCGTTTGTCTAATATAGATTTTCACGCAGCTATTACAAGATATTTGATAAACGAGCGATTTTTGTAGGAAATTAATAGTATCCTTTGGTCCACCCAAAATGCCCTTCTTGGTTGGCTCATCGGATTCAGACTTATGTCGTAATGTTACTTATCGACATTTCCACCTATGCTTAGTACCTAATCTATACACAATATCTGTAGAGAAACCGTTAAAAATCGCAATGTCTATAATTTTGTTCATCTGTGAATTGTATCGCTTACTGTTCAAAGAAAAACTGAGTAACCTCTGAACCAGAAAGCTGACACTAGAGATTTTGTGACGGAAAGAGCGGTTTGAATCTGAAGGTATAAAGCGACGTTATCCTTCCTTGACACTCTTGTAATCAAAAATGTAGATATGTTAAAAGTTGACATTTTACGAAGGAAACTTATACAAATCGTCTGTAACGGTTTCTCTCCAGATATATTGTGTATAGGTTAGTTACCAAGCACTAACATCCGGGGGAGTATTCACATTTTAGTGTCGAAGTCTCAGGTTTCTACATTTTTGTTGTCAAAACCTGAAAGTTTCTATAGGTGCAACAAATATTATAAGCGCGTATAATTAAAGATCTAGAAAATATTTTAGGAATTTAATTAAATTGTAATTCTTTTATGGCTGCGTGGCAAATAGATGTTTAATAGATGATTTTCATCTATTAATAACAGATTGCGTTTATTTTACAAACTTTAAATCCGGAAAGGACTAAAAGACCGTTTTCCAAACGTTGAGATAATTGTGGGAATATATATGTTATTATATATAATTTGACGTTAAGAAAGAGGATGATCAGCAAAATCATGTCCCAGTGCAAGCACAGGCATTGTTTTTTTGTACGCCAGATTGTATAATTTGAATTAATCATAATACATTATGTAACACACAAGTCACACACACAGAGAGAGAGAGAGAGAGAGAGATAGAGCCGTCAGGATATTATTTATTTTTCAAGTAAACAAACACATATTAATCGACACTTATCACCTTAGTTGACAGAAGAGAAGGATGTGCATGTAGTTTCTACACCTGTGCAATAAAAGATAAACCACTGTAAGTGTACAGCTCAACCTTGTCTAACCTTAATCCCCCATTTATATCAAGACATGTTCAATATTCTAAATATCGCTTAAAACAACTGTCTTTATATGTCTATAAATGCAACAACTCATTCATAAAGTATATCCTGTCAGCATAAGAGAGCCCTGCTTTGACCCGTCTTTACCTTAGGCCTAAGGTAGCACGGCGAGGGTACAGCAGACCAGGCACGCTATCCAAACGTACCCTCAACTTTACATACCCAGGGGTTATGGCACTTTACAGACCAATCCAGGTCTTACATTTGTGTGCCCCGCCCGGGGATCCTCGACTTGACCCCTGCCGGCCAGAGAAAGCATACCCGATCTTTTTAACTACGTGAGACAGTCTAATTAGTATCCATATAACTACAGCACACGTGGCTCTTAATATAATATATAAAAATCTAGCAATTGTCAGTGAATATTTAGTCCCCCTGTATAATAACTAACCCAGGTATATTTTCCTAATAATTATTGTTACCTGAATCATATTATTATCTATAATGAACGAAGACACTTAGCGAGTAGGTACTCACCTGAGCTGCAAAATTAAGGTCTCACACAAACTAAGATGCACTGTATTAAATATAATTAATCTTTTACTAAAAATTACACTACGGACAAGCCCTTCTTAACTGACTTTTTTTAACTAGTAAATGGTTGAAGCATCTCTAATTTCAGATGCATTAAACTCTTCAGTTTCTTTATGTTATCTATGCATAAAGATTAGGTGGTTGATGGAACCTTAAAATACTTGTGGACCCCTTCGTTCGTAGTGTCGTTAAGTATGATACAAAATATAAGATGGTACAGTTTCTACTAAAGATTATGTTTAAAACTTACGTTACAACGATAATAATAATAATAATAATAATAATAATAATAATAATAATAATAATAATAATAATAATAATAATAATAATAATAATAATAATAATAATAATAATAATAATAATAATAATAATAATAATAATAATAATAATAATAATAATAATAATAATAATAATAATAATTAATGGTTTCAAACTGTAGCGGAAAAAATCCTTTTTCAAATTTGAGCTTGCTAAAAAATAAACTGCACCACAATGGTTCTAATCTTGCAATCATGAGTATAGAGAAGAGCTAGAGATATGAATAAATTCCTAAATGACTTTCCACAACAAAAATCAAGACGAGTGCCGGTATGCAAAATTCCTTATTGACTTTAAATGTTAAGGCTTCTTGTATGATTTTTGTCAATAAACTATAACTAACTTGTTTTTCGTTCATATAAATATTATTATGTCACACTTTTCACTGAAATATTTTTATTAGTTGTTCTTATTTATTAATAAACAACGATCAAAAATTACTGTTCTACTATGCCTTGTCAGACGTGCGTATTTATAAAACTACGGCAATAATTATTTTGATTATTGACAAGAAGTATTGTTGGCGTGTTTTAGTTATTTAACAGAGCGTCGTCACAGTTAGTTCTCACACGGGCCTCAACATGCCTAAATCCTGCCCTGTTGGGCAATATTATAATTGTGATATATTGTATTAGAGTATATATTTTTATTTATATTATCATTTTCTCCGTATCATATTGATAAGGAGTCCTGAAATATTTATACAGAATAAAGCAGTTAAGTTTCAGCCTTCGTTTGATTTTCACTTATATTTCAGTTTGTTAATAAATGTAAATCTAATAATATGCAAAGATATTACATGGCGACGAGGTCAATACTTATTTAATAAATCAGATTAAAGTAATCGAACAAGTTAAATAATTAAATATGAGTGCTATCGGAAAAGTTGATGAATTTCGAATTCACGATAAAAATTGGATATCGTATATTACACGACTCAAACAATTTTTTAAAGTAAATAAGGTAACAGCAGAAAATGAAACAGCCATTCTCATAACGGTAATGGGAGGTGAAGCATTTGATTTACTATGTGATTTGTGTAGTCCAGAAAAACCAGAGGAACAGTCCTTTGATTTTCTTGTTAAGCTGATGGAAGATCATTTGGAACCGCAACCATCTGAAATTGCGGAAAGGTACAAATTTCGTCAACAAATGCAGCATGCCAATGAGAGTATTGCTGAATATGTTGTTTCTTTAAAAAAGCTTTCTAAATTCTGCAATTTCAAGAAGACCCTAGATGATAATCTACGAGATCAACTTATTTTTGGATTAAAAAATGAAACAATACGCCAGCGGCTATTCTCTGAGAAGTTTCTAACATATCAAAATGCCTATGAACTAGCAATCAGTTTGGAGGCAGCTGAATCAAATTCTGAGTTAGTATCACCTGCATCTACAAGCACTGAAATGGTCAGAAAAATTCAAACAAAAAATGAATATCAAAATCCAAAGTTTCAATCTGGAGTCAATAAATGGGCTAATAATAGTAAACAGTTGAAGGGAAAGCAAGACAGGTGCCGGCATTGTGGTAAGACTAATCACACTGAAAATAAATGTTTTTTCAAAAATTCCCGGTGCCATCCGTGTAACAGAATTGGTCACATTAGTGTTGTGTGTACTAAAAAAAATAAAAGTAAATTTTCTCCTAAATTGGCAAATTATAAATTTAATAAATATCTTAAATCAGAAAATTCCGATGTTTGTAATGAACAAGAATGTAATTTTTATAATTTGGGTAATGATAATAATTCTTCTATCAAGGTTAACTTACTGATAAATGATATTGAAATTCTTTGTGAAATTGATACTGGTTCAGGTATTTCGGCTATATCAAAAAAAAATTATGATAAATATTTTAATAAATTGCCTTTATTTAAATCCACTATAAATTTAAAATCGTACACTGGTCACTACATTCAGACGCTTGGCTATTTATTAGTAAATGCTTCATATACAGGGGTTAACAAAGAACTAAAATTGTATGTCATTGATTTAGGTGGCCCGCCTTTGATTGGCAGGGACTGGCTTAAAGCTTTAGGTATTTCGGTTGATAATTTTTTAAATAATATCTATCAATTACCCGTGGAAGAAAATAAAGTAGCTAAAAGTTTATCTGGATGTTTTTAACAATGAATTAGGTTTATTTACATGTGGAAAAATTAAATTATTTTTAAAACCTGATACAATACCTGTGTACTGCAAACCTAGATCTTTACCATTTGCTTTGAGAGATAAGGTAGAGAAAGAGTTAGATAGACTGGTCAATATAGGTATTTTGACTCCTGTTGAATTTAGTGATTGGGCAACTCCAATAGTGCCTGTCATGAAACGAAATGGTGAGATCCGGATTTGTGGAGATTTTAAGGTAACAGTGAACCCTAAATTTAATATAAGTAAATATCCATTGCCTAAAATTGATGATATATTAGCATCATTACAAAACTGTAAGTATTTTTCAAAAATTCACTTGTCTCAAGCGTATGCTCAATTTGAACTTGAGGAAGAATCTAAAAATATTGTTACTATAAATACTCATAAGGGTTTATTTAGATATAATAGGTTACCGTACGGAATTGCATCCAGTCCTGGAATTTTTCAAAGATTATTAGAAAATTTATTAGCTAACATCTCTGGTGTGTCAGTGTTTTTAGATGACATACTTATAGCTTCAACAGGGAAAGAGGAACATGTTAAAAACTTGGAGCGAGTTATTGAAATTTTAAATAAATATGGGTTGAAAATTCAATTAAACAAATGCACGTTTTTTCAGGAACATGTTGATTATTTGGGTTTTAGGGTCGATACTTTTGGACTCCATACATCTCCGGAAAAAGTAGAAGCAATTTCTAAAATGAAAACTCCGTCTAATTCAACCGAATTAAAATCATTTCTAGGTCTTGTCAATTATTATGGTAGATTTTTGCCCGACTTAGCAACTAAATTAAGTCCACTCTATAAACTATTAAGAAATAATATAAATTTTAAATGGGAAAAGGAACAAGAAAAGTCTTTTGATTTAATCAAAACAGAATTAATGTCTCCAAAAATTCTAATGCATTATAACTCTGACTTACCTTTAATTTTAGCCTGTGATGCAAGTGCCTATGGCATTTCGGCGGTGATATCACATCAGCTGAAAAATAATGAAACTAGACCTATAGCTTATGCCTCCCGCACATTGTCTACGACAGAAAAGGGATATTCTCAAGTAGATTATAAGGAAGCATTAGCTATAGTTTTTGGAAATTTCACCAATATTTATTTGGTAGAAATTTTACTCTTTTAACTGACGCCAAGCCACTAATAAGTATTTTTGGAAACAAAAAGGGCATACCAATATATGCAGCTAGCCGTCTGCAGAGGTGGAGTATAATTTTGTCCTCATATCAATATAATATAAAATACATAAAGTCGGACAAAAATGTTACAGCTGATGCATTATCACGATTGCCAGTAAATTCAACAGTATAAAATGAGGAAGACATGTCACATATTTGCTACATTCAAGAAAATTTGCCTATCGATTGTAAACAAATTGCTTATGAAACAAAAAAAGATCCCATTTTAAATAGAGTGGTAGGTTATTGTTTATATGACTGGCCAGAAAAAAGTAAAATCCCAGAAAGTTTGAAATGCTTTTTTAATAAAAGCGAGCAACTTCATGTAGAATTTGGTTGTTTATTATGGAGTTATAGAGTTGTAATTCCTGAAATTCTTAGAAAATCAATGCTAGACGAACTGCATTTGAGTCACCTTGGTATTAGTAAGTGCAAATGCTTAGCACGTTCATATATATGGTGGCCAAATGTGGACAAGGATATTGAAATAATGTGTCTTAGTTGTGAAATCTGTAAGTCTTTACGAACCAATACGTTGAAGAAAACATTATCTCCTTGGCCTGTAACGTCAAAGCCCTGGGCTAGGTTACATATCGATTTTCTAGGTCCGTTATTTGGCAATAAATATTTAGTTGTCACAGATTCCCATACGAAATGGTTAGAAGTCATTAAAATGAAGTCAACAACCGCAGAAAGAGTAATTTATCATTTAAGAAAACTCTTTTCTCAGTTTGGTTTACCAGACCAGATCGTGTCAGATAATGGGCAACCCTTTTCCTCTGAAGAATTTTCTTCCTATTTGCGATCTAATGGCATTAGGCAAACATTTTCTCCCGCTTATCATCCTCAAAGTAATGGTGCTTGTGAAAATTCGGTTAAAAGCGTCAAAAATACTCTTAAAACGGCTCACATGGAAAAACAAAACTTAGATCAAGCCTTATATCGCTTTTTATTTGATTATCGTAATTCTGAGCACTCTACTACAGGTACCAGTCCTGCAAAATTAATGTTTGGAAGGCAATTAAAGGGTAGATTAGATTTAATTATGCCCAAAGGGGAAGAAAGGGTATTAGATAAGCAAGAAAAACAAGTTAGACATTTTAAGAGCAAAAGTAAAAGTCTGAATGTGGGAGACGAGGTATTATTTAAAGAATATTCTGAACCTAGTAATCCTACTTGGAAATCTGGTAAAATTATCCAACAACGTGGTTCAGTTGTTTTTGATGTAAGAGATGAATCAGGTAAGAATATAAGGCGACATTCAAATCAATTAATCCCTTGCAAATATCCTAAAAATCGTCATTCTTTATCTGGTTGAATCTCAGACATATCGAATAATAAAAATGTCAATAAGCAGCAGTCATCTAGCCTGGCGATACAAGTTTAGAAGAGATAAATTCACCAGAAATTATTGACATAAATAATGAAACAGATGACATATCACCTGCTCCTGACATTTCTAGCAATAATGAAAATATACCATTTATAAGTTCGCCTATAAATTGTGTGGATAAACCGTATAATTTGCGCCCTAGGAATAAACAATAAATATTATTAAGATATTTCTTAATGTTATTTTTTTAAAGATATTGTACATAATTTTAATTGTTTAAATGAAAATATATTGTAATAATTTAGGTATACAAATCATATGTAAATAATGTACATTTAAAAATGTAGATAGTGTTAATATATTTATTTGTGAATTAACATTTTAATAATTATTAGTACTAAGAATTTACAATGAGGGTGTGATATATTGTATTAGAGTATATATTCTTATTTATATTATCATTTTCTCCGTATCATATTGATAAGGAGTCCTGAAATATTTATACAGAATAAAGCAGTTAAGTTTCAGCCTTCGTTTGATTTTCACTTATATTTCAGTTTGTTAATAAATGTAAATCTAATAATATGCAAAGATATTACTTGTCAATTGGCATTTCACAACGAAAAATGGGGAATGGTTTAACGCAAGCCTTTTAAACAAAGACGGCATTCAAATAGGAAACGGGAATGTATGTGACCTAGTAACGCAAGAGCGGCTCCTCAATAAGTGCGCCCGTGCGCGCGCACTGCCGCCTGCCGGGAAAAAAATAATATTTTTGCTATGCTATATTTTAATAAATGTTAATTTTTTTAACCACTGCATTCCACAAATACAAACAAAATTAGGGTATCGAGGATCGCAGAGTCCGCAGCCATTAATACAGAATCAGAAGAAGTATAGTGTGTTAATAGTTGCCGACGTTATATACATCCATATACACTCGTCCTGCGTCGGTGTGTATTCTTCGGCGCTCTAACTAAGTGTGAAACTTCAATGCGAAATGATCGACTATCTTCGTCAAAAACGACCGAATAAGCAATCCCGTTGTGCGATTTAAAACTCCACACTTGCAGAACAGCATAATAATATAATTAATATAATATTTGACCTTGCCCACATCGCTCCAGCTTAACAGACCAGGGTGGGACTCGGCATACAGTTATGCTCTTCTCGAATCACATGCGTAATCGCTCATTTTATCGCCAGGACCGTATTATCTTTGTTAAAGCAATGTTATTATTGATTTGTATACAGCAAAATATTACGTAATTGAAACAAAGATAATTAAATATAGTCTAAAATATAGTGTTAGTAGAAGGAATATAACTACGATAGATTAGATCCTCGTGAATAGAATTGTAATTTGTGTTAGTAATTATCAAAGGAAAGGACTTTTTAACTACTATAACCTATAACTAACTAGAGGAAAACTTGGTAAGTAGTTAATAATTTTTAAGTTTAGTAAGTAGGTTTTTTTATAATACATTTTCGGGGAAAAAGGAGGTGAGCCCTTCATTTTTTTCTTGCGCACCCCCAATGCATTAGGGCACGAGCCGCTACTGTAGTAACGTGGACATTGCTAGGCAACGGTTGCGTGGCTTAGCAAGCGATGTTACCTATTTCCTTGTTAAGCTGTACCTAAAAATATAATATCATATAATATAGAGGTCCCTATGTCATGTTCCTGTGACTATATTATTTGTACACTAAATATTGGAGATCTGAGAGCAAAATAAAGTAATGTCTTATCCTAATTAGTAGTTTAAACCTACCAAAAGCGCAAAGTATAATACTAAAATACATTTGAGGCAACAAGTTTCCCCATAATCAGTCAAAACGTTTTTTGTGATATAAAATGAGTACATAAAAGTCTATAATTTTAATTGAATATGTGTAAAAGTTAATAGTATAGATATCATAGTTTTGTACTAAAAAAATAAAAATGTTTCATCAAAACTTAGTCATTTTCGCGATATCTAATTACGGTTTAATGGTATCCTCCAAACATGGAGGTAGGTAGCAAGGGTTGGACTAAAGGCGTGGCCACATACGGAAGGGTAAAACAAAAACTGTTGTTATTTTTAGGTTTTGTCGCAAATTGCAATGTGGTCTGCTCTTTTCCCACCACCAACAGTTTAACTGGGCCAAGGAGGGTCTTTCTGTGAGAAACGAAGACTGGACACGAAGGTGAGTAAGATGGTTCTTGTCGGGTGGGGGCAGCTGATAAAGGGTTTCCTCCAATATTAGAAATATAAAAACGCCTACCCATAATTATGGTCCTTTATTCTTTGGCAGTTATATTAATTGGTAACGATAATATACCCCATCAACAGAAACCCTAAGAAGTCCTCAATGGAATCGAAAAGCACGGCCGCTAGGAACGAGAACTTAATAGCCTCTAGCTCCTATTACGTGATGACCATAATAAAGGAATATATATTTTTTGAAATATGATAATGTAGTTGCAAAAAAGTTTTTGTATTCTGTACTTAATTTATATCGAATCTTATTTTTGTCTGTACCGAACTTATCTGTCATTCAAATAGACCCTAAATTACACATATATGTGACTTCACAATCGACTTTGCTTAAGTTATACACATAAAATAAAAGAAAATTTTCATTATATGTAAAATGAGTCTGGTAAAACATCCAGAGACTTTTTCCCAGAACCTGCTAGAGATATAAGAAAATAACTTCATATAGATACTGTAGAACGTAGAACAGAAAAGTTTAAATCGATATTGAACATTGTGAGATGTACCTACGACAGGGTCGTCATGTGGGTGCGGGACCAGGTAGTATGTTGTCACGGCAGCTCCAATAAACACAAAATGTTATAAACAGAGACTGTGTACAACAAACCAAAGATGTATGTAAGGCCAGGTGCATATTCACCATAATTAGAAACGCATATGGGTTTCGCTCTCATTAGAGCTCGCCAGTGCGCTATACTAACTATAGCGACAATACACCTAAGTAGTCGAAAGGCCAAGGTAGCCACCCTCATAGAACATTGTGAGACATTGCGGAACCAGATGGCGACCCTGTCGTATATCTCACAATGTTTTAGGAGGCTGGCTACCTTACCCGAAATTGCTTTAGTTGTATTTTTGCTGTAATTAATATAGCGCACTGACGAGCTCTAATGAGAGCAAAACTGGTATGCGGCTGGTATGCGTCTAATTATGGTTATAATGCATCTAGCCTTACAAACATACATTGGTTTAATAGAAACAGAATTGCGGAATGGATAATAGATAATTTCAGAGAATGATTTTTGAGTTCCTACCTGCTCATCAACTACTTTAACACTATGTGTTGCAACTGTATCTAATACACGTTTATTGCTTATATTTTCTTAGGAAATTTTACTATATCTTTAATATCTTGTAGTGGTTTTCTTTTTTGCGCACCTATAATTAATAAATGTTCCAACCAAAGCAATTTATTGGGTAAGCATAATAAATAATTCAATAAGAAATGATATATAAGCGTTTACTGTAACCCTACATGTAATACATCTAATCGGCGAGTTTAATATCCTCTAGACATTCCAGTACGAAATCCCGCCCAACGCCGAAAATGTCTTGGTTTGGTTTAGACATTCACCGTTAATAAGTACACTTACACACCGATGGAAGTCAACTAGATCCATTATCATGCAAGATCGAATCCCGTACATTGCCATTAACAGTGTAAGTTAGTACTCAAGCTCTCACACAATAATTATCTAATACAGTAAAAATATTAAAAATAATATATACCATCAATGCATCTAAAAGTAATACCCATCCAATAAAAAAATCATTTTATTCAGTTTATTTGCAAAATATCATTAAATACACTATCGAGAAGTTGTCACTACGATAGCTATCATCTGATGTATGTATATATACATTGGGCGCGTTCAACGGAGGCAACATTTGCGTAGTTTAGTCCGCTGAACGCTAAAATTTGACCCACGGTGACTCGCAACTGTTGGACATTAAGGCACAAAGATTATTTACGTTGACTGAAGTAAACTGTAATTCTAACTCTACGTTTAGTACAAATGTCAGTTTAGCTGTCGGCCATTGGCCCCGACGACAATATTTTGACATTTGGGAGTTCAACACTCAACATGCCGTTCAGTCACATTTAAAATATTTTGTTCATAACGGAAACCGCTTACGTTGCAAGTCAACGGTGGTGTCGGCTGAACGTGCCTATTAACTTTATCTAGTCTAGATTCAAAATGTATCGTGGCGATATCGAATCGATGCACCCTAACTTTATATTTAACCTAAACCCAAAATGGATTCAAAGCCGCATTGTCGCAGTATCAAAAACTACAGGCTTCATCGAATAAAGATTTTAATGTAGATCTGATACAAGTTACATACAGTTTCATTTTACGGGTTACGCATGTGTAAAACTATAGGTGGGAGTACCAGAGTTTCTCATTTATACCTACTAATGTTAAGTCAAGTGCATAAACTACGTAACTAAAAATATTTGGACAGTAATAATTTTGCCTTTCGTATCGAATGTACTCTTTAATTTTGTACCACATTTTATTCTTCGTCAATTGAAATTTTTCACACGAATATAAGTGAGTTATTTTTTGAATGAACTTAAACTAAAATATTAATTTCAAGTATTTTGATTTTTTTAAAAACCAGTTGCACAGAATTGTACACATACATTTTGTGAACATCAGCACCTATGATTTTGCGCTTACACTGGTACATGCTAGCGATGTTAGCTGTTACTTTTAAGATACATGGCTAACCTTTACATGCCAAGTATGTAACAGCGACATAGCAATAATTTACATTTCACAAGTTAATTCTAATGATATGCTAGCGATATTATAAACTATATCGCTGTTACTTCAGAAAAATAACATGCTAAGCAAGTAATTAACACATGATGACCGTTACTTTATAGATTTACAGTTCATATTCACGCCACACCGTTTGTCATCGCTGGAATCGCATTGACGCTTGGTTATTTTTTAACTTTTATTGTGTGTGACATGTGACGCATGACAATGACATACAAGCGTTTCGTATTTTGTTGTGGATCTGAATTATTTATTGCAATTTATGTTTTAGGCAGAAGTTTTTTGTGTTTGTACATTAAGCATTATCCTGCAATTACAATTACGAGGTAAGTACCTACCTATATAGAATATATCTATTACCAAGTAAGTACATTTCCTAGGTTAAGTGTACCTATACCTACTTACTATATGATGAACATCTAATATGTTTGGCAAATCAAATCGATTGTTTACAAACAATACAGCATTTGTTTACATAGTAGTAGGCAGTATAGCAGTAAAACCGCCACAGAAAATTATCTGCTTAAATCGCAAATCTAGACAAAATGTTTACTGCAGGTAACTGTTATTGTGTCACTGGTTTTGTCAAGAGTTAGCGCCAATTTTTATTAATCCGCATTTCATGATCAGAATAACTATTGTGTTTGCACAACGTAAGAAACAATTGTTATGCTGAGGTGTTAATGTTAACTATTTGAGTTAGATAATTTTATTGTCGTCCATTTCTTAATGTAAAATGTCAAAAGGTAATTTCACTGATTTCATATAGACAAAAAAGACGCGAAACCTAAAAGACAAACAAATTAACAGTCATGCTTCATTGCCATGCAGGGAAATAATTTTAGATTGCAATAAAAATAACATAGGGAAGTTGCAACTTTTCCATATGTCGAGCCGAATTCAACTTCCGCTATTAATCAATTCAGACTACCTAAAAATATTGTTCATGATGCATTAGTATTATCATTATTTGTCTTTAATATTATCATCCGTACCTCCAGTGGACTCAAAGGTTGACACAGTGTTTTAATAAAACAACAATAAAAATAATACCAATTTTTCTAATAGCTCGTTTTTGAAATTTCAGATGTAATTCTGCAGAACAACCAACTAAAAGAAAAATGGTATCAAATTTCTGGTTCAGAGTGGTTCCATCAAGCAAGACAGCGGAAACAGAGAAATGACAAAAAGCATATGTCACTAAAAAAATGGAAATTTACAGCTTAACTTTTAATTTATATAGACAATATGGGATCATTGTTGTTTCTTTGTTTACAAATTCCAGCAACTTTATTCATGTTTTAAATTCATTTTTATTTTTAGATTTTTATTGTGAGAATTTTGTTTTTTATTTAGTGAAAAAATATTGTTTTGTGGTCCATAAAATACATGTTAATATTTTTTAAAAGTTTGCATTTACTTACTTACCTTTGGAATTCATTTTTAGTTTTATATTTATATTATGAGACTTTGTTTTTTGTATAAATTTAAGGTTAGTTGGAAAATGTATTGTTTTGTGCTGCATTAAATATATGTTAAATTTTTAGAAGCTTCTATTTATGTATATATTTAGAATTCTTTTTTTTAATACAATATGAGAATTTTATAGTTTTGTATGTTGTATAAAATATATATTTCCATTTTCTAGAAGTTCATCTGTTGTTTTTATTGTCCCATTCATTTTTTTATTTATAAATATTTTAGGCTCAACTCAGATGCAGATTGAGTTTACTATTACCAATAAATTATTAGTAACTTTGTATATATATATATATATATATATATATATATATATATATATATATATATATATATATATATATATATATGTATATGTATATATATATATATATATATATATATATATATATATATATATATATATATATATATATATATATATATATATATATGTATATAATTTACATGACAGTCATGAAGGAGATATATCATAGGACATCTCAAGTACATTATTTAGTTACATATGCTAGAGATAAGTCTAGATACATTATTGAAATATTAGTAAGTACATCTCCTTAACAGCATAGGCGACGTCTCCAGCATGTTAAACAGTCATGTCCCTGCGATGTATTGTCAATGTTGGCAGTTGCTGACATTTCCTAGCTCTGGTAACTTGCATAGACCTTAGAAAGTACATCTCTGCGATGTTCAATGCCGCGCTGTTACATGCAAATTACATGATTGTTATGTAGTTGTGTTGCCTGGGATATATACATACACACACACACACACACATATATATATATATATATATATATATATATATATATATATATATATATATATATATATATATATATATATATATATATATATATATATATATATATATATATATATATATATATATATATATATATATAGGTGAGAAATTTAATATACTAAACTTCAGGCACTATATTCGCCGATAAAAGGTTGAAATATTAAAGTTTTACGTACCTTTGTTGTCAATACACTTAATCACAATAGCACACAATCCATATAGAGACAACAAATAAAGAAAAAGCATAATTTCATACATTTATTTATATATTTACACAAACTTACATAACATTTAACATAATATACACCAAATTTCATAAATCTATACACATTTCTATAATATATAACATATAATATATTAAAAAAAACTATACAAATTAAATATGAATCTAAGACGGTTCTAAACCTCTCTCTTTATATATATATATATATATATATATATATATATATATATATATATATATATATATATATATATATATATATATATATATATATATATATATATATATTAACAGCCTGTTGACTTCAAGGGTGGAAAAGATATAATACTCACTTGTGAACACTCTGTAGCTTATAGTTTGCATGTTTTTGTAAATAAACAGTTTTGGTAAATAACAGTTTTTTTTGTAATCCACATTTGTAAAACCTTAGAAAGGCGCTAATTATACTTTCACTTTTGTTGTAGTTTAAGGTTTAATACAAATAAACAACCCTCTTTATCTCATTTCACTTGTAAAGAATTACTCTAAGTCCAAAACAGTAAACAAATAAGTTTGATGTTCTATTTACATTTTTAATAATGGCAATTGCCCTTGGGTATGTACTGTCTCCTTTCTTATGACTATCCATGTTTTTCTGTCTCACTATTCAGTGTATAGTGTCATCTTTTTCATTCTCTCTTTCTCCCAGATATACTTTCTGAAATTAATAAAATTCATTTTTAAAGGAAATATTAACATCTCTCTTATCACTTCTTATCAAATTCCAACAAGTTTTTGTTGTTTGGTTAAAGACTAATATTTGTATTAAATTATGATTTATTAAAATTGGAGTTACTGAATAAGTTGTGGCAGTAAAAGGTGCTTGAAAATTACCTTCAGCTATATGCTGGATATTTAGTCTACACCTTTGCAAAATCAGTACGAATTACTATTGATATTTTTGTGAGAAAAGAAACCTCATCTATTGGGTAACCTTCTATTAATTATTAAATTTTCTCCACATTCATTCTGTCTAATAATAATTCAAATAAGTAGTACCTGCTGAGAGAGATATTTGTTCATTGTAGTGTTTCTTGCCTGGGTCTGAAATCTTCTCGAGTTTTCTTCTTGTTGTGTGTAATCGTCCGAAGCTGTACCTGTCAAGTTCTTTTAAATTGATTTGAGGAGATAGCCGTAACTAGGTCCACACTACCATATTAGCGGCTGCAGACCGGGACCACGTCAGATAAGTCTAGGAAGTGGTTCTTTTGTTATTCTGTTTAGTATATCCATAACTACAATCATAACACAAAATTTCTAAATAACAATATTCAATAGTAACTTTTATTTATAGTAAAATCTGATAATTAATGCACATATATAAACAGTTTGAGTTATACCTACTTATTAAGCATATAGATGTTGCAATACTCTATTTAACATACAGCCTTACCTTTGTAAACCTGGGCAGTCGACTGTGAAAGGGAATCTAGTGGTATCTTTGTTACATTATATGTATAGTCATTAAGTCAATCTCTAACACCGTAAGTCATTTTTTTTACCATCATTAGGTGTTAGCTTAAAACATCACAAGTTATTGTTGTAACAATATCTTTTTAACTGTTTGGAAAGTGTGTGATTTCAGATTGCGTCATCAGAGGATGAAAAAATTCAGAATTTTTTCATCCTCTGATGACGGTGACGTTGTCAGCGAAACGATCGTAAGGTCTTTGAAATATGTGTTGTGGTGATTTGGGTTCTCCAAGTGCTCATCACAGATTCCAGTTTTCACATAGTGCATGCTACAATGTCATGGTGGTAAAAAACACTATGATATTTGGAGATATCTTTTTTATTGTTATATACCTTCACACCGAACGCCTTTTTAAAGATACATTGCAAGAAGTAGTGAAGGATGTCCTATAGTGAAATAACGCCTGCAGAGATTTTCAGTGCTATAACAGCTTTGCACGAGAAACTTATATATGTGTAAAAAAAATTTACTGGGTGAACTCTCACATTACCGTGCGAAAGTTTTAAATTTAGAAAAAAAAAGTGAATTTCTCTGTAATAAGTTAGAGTTTTTAGATAGAAGAAACAACCTTTTAATATTTGGGACTGATGAGGTGGAATATAGCAAAGCACACTTGGTTCCTTTTGTTATAGAAAAGTTGAGAAGTAGGTTTCAGATTGTGCTGGAACACAATGACATCAATGCCATTTATACTATAGACCTCAAATCTCAAAGTAATCCGAAGTCTATCATAGTAGAGCTGACATCATATTAAGAAAATGAGAAGTCATCAAAAATGCCTATAAGCTAAAAGGTACTCACATAAATATCGCGAATGACAAGACCACAGGAAGGAAAAGAAATTTATAAATTAAAAAGGCATTTTAAGTCCACAAATAGTAAGAGACTGGACACTTATATTAGAGGAAAGAGGCTATATATAAACAATAAGCAATACGTGGCTCAGGATCTTGACGTTTAGAGAGTGATATTGGGAAAGACAACGAAGATGGACTAGTGATCAACAGCGCACCGAATACTCCAATCAAGGATGCGGACATAACACACACTTCCTTGCCGCCAAAAAAATCAAGAAATCAGGTAGTGCTATCTAAGCAGCTGTCACAGCAGACCACATTAGGTGGTAAAACTCAGGAACCACTCAGTGAAAAATTTGCAGGCGAAAAGTTGCATAGAGCACCGATAACTGAAATCTCTCAGAGTAATAGGAACCAAGGCATAGCGTCACCTTCTACTAGCGAACCAAAGAATAACGTGACAGTTCCACGGAAAGATACGCATGTGATGACAAGGTCGGGTGTGAAGAAAAAGTAGACTCATTTTGTGCTGAGCAGTGTAAGTTGAGGTATTTTTGATTTTTCATTTGTGTTTCTTGAAAAAACACACCGGTGTCAATTTAATTTGTTTTTGTGTTTTTGTTGCATTCAATAGTTTGTTACCACGCAGCAAAAAATTTAAAGACATATTTTTCTAATGCTGTGCTGTTTCGTATCTTATTGGTCTGATCCTTATTGACAGTATTGTGTTTCCTTTTTATTTATTTGAATTGCATATATGTTATTAGTGTACTTGATGCATTAAAACGAATATGTGATGTGTGAGAGGTATATATGCATGTGTACGTGTGGATGTGCTCAAGATTTAATTCCATAGAATGCTTATGTCGTGTGTTATTTGACTGGTGCTTGTCGTTGGATTTACTTTAACTGTATATATTTATTTGTTTTAACTACTTGACTCATGGGCATTTATTAACGTTTAATGCAGTTGAAAAGGGGAGCTTGATGTATGAGAAAGGGTGTGTGAGTATATTTTAACATGTGACAAAATGTAGTTTCTGTTATCGATTTGTCCAGTATGTTTTGACATTTTATCTTTACAAAATTTTTAAGCTAATTTTTCATATGTATGTGTCTATGTTCCTTTAGCAATGGACCAGTAGGTTAGCGATTTTTCGCTTCCGCTTCGCAATACTAAGACCATGTTCAATGCAAGAATTTTTTTAGAGCAAACAGCTAAAAACTGTTCCATAATAAAATAAGAAGAATTTGTAAAAACTTTGAGGAATTGCAGGTAGTGTTGTCTCATATGTCTTGATGTTTTGATGTGATCGTTCTGACTGAGACTTGGCAGGTCGATTGTATACAATAGATGTGATGGTGTCTTGGTACACATAAAAAGTACAATAAAATATTCACATAATACAATTTCTTTAGCCGAGTGTCGATCTGTTGAACTATCACTTCGATAGGTATAGTGAACATGTTACTATTACTGCTATCTACAGATCGCCAGCCATGTGTTTAGGTTCCTTTAATCGATGTTTAGAGATTTATCCAGCTGAAAATCAAAGAGTTAGTAAAGACCATCACATCATGGTTCGAGATTCAAATATTGATATCCTCTCTGAAAACGAGCCCAGTAGTCAGGAATACCTTAATATACTTGCTAAGCACGGGTTTGTTAATACCGTAGACAAACAGACGAGGATACAGAACAACTCTGCCTCTTGCATTGACCACCTCTTTGTGAGTTTTATGTCGAGGTGCGATGTTTTGAGCCCGGTCTACCACACTGATATCACTGACCATTCTTCTATGTTATTAGATCTCCCAGTGAACTCTGAAAAAGAAATTAAAGCCAATAAATTAGGGGTAAAATGTTACATAGATTATGATAGGGCACGCCGGAAACTAGAGCATACAGATTGGGATAAGATTTGTGGCCCTGAAAGCTTGAACATTGCTGCGAAAAATTGAGTGGAGTTTCTTAAATCAATGCTGGCAAGGCGTACTTTTGGGGTTAAGATGAAAAACAAGAATAGACCCAGAAAATCCTGGACAACAGATGTTATAATTAAGTCGATAAACACAAAAGATCGCTTATGGCGAACAAGGAGACAAAACTCTAGTGATGAAGATAAGAGACTACAGTTTGCGCGATATAGAAATAGGTTAAATGAGATAATCAAGTGCGCAAAAGCAAACTTTGTCAAAAAACAAATATGCCTCCACGATAATTCACCTAAAAAGCTTTAAGAAGTGGTAAATCGGCTAACTAAAGAAGAGAGAAAGGATCCTGCAAGAAGCATTTACCTTGGGAGTGATAACTCATTAAATAACTCCAACTCAGGGGAATAGCCAACGCATTCAATTATTATTTTTCATCGGTTGGGAGAGCATTGGCACAACAAATACCGTCTTCGATGGACAGTCTTAAGGTATATATGAAGCCATACTGCCTTTTTCAAACGACTACATGTGAGTCCGAAGTTATTGAATGTATAATGAGTATGAAGGCAATAAAGCTCCTGGGTTGGACTCAATAACTGTGGAGAATTTGCGGGAACTCGTGTATGGCATTGCAATCCCACTGATTGTCTTAATTAACAGATGCCTAGAACTTGGTAGTTTCCCAGACATTCTAAAGAAGACTGTAATAAAAGCACTATTTAAAGGACGAAATATGGACGGAATGCCAAATTAAAGACTGATATCACTACTACCAAATGTGGCCAATGTTTTCGAAAAAATTATTTGTCAGAAAATAACAAGCTATCTAAAAAAAGCATAACATAGCAGAATCGCAGTTTGGCTTTAAAGGAGGTTTGTCAACACAGAATGCGTTAAATACCCTAACTACATGAATTTATTCTGCTCTTGATAAGCAAAGACAAGGTATTTGCATCTTTCTAGATGTTGAGATGGCTTTCGACGCTGTTGATCACAGGATTCTTGTCAGAAAATTGGAGGGTATCGGTTTTAGGGGTGTTCCTTTGCTTTTAATTAAGGATTATTTACGCTCTAGAATGCAGTGCATAAAAATTGACGACAGGTGCAGCGATTTTGAGGTAGTTGAATTTGCCGTTTCTCAGGGCACAGTCCTGGGCCCGTTGTTATTTAATTTGTATATCAATGATCTATTTAATGTGCACACAGCTGGTAAAGTCATTGGTTTTACAGATGATACTGCAATGCTATGAGAAGATTGTTCTTGGCAACGGCTAAAGACCAAAACTGAAGATGACTTTGTGAATATTAAGGGGTGGTTTGATGTCAATGGGCTAACTATTAACACGAAGAAGACGAAGTATGTTGCATTTGCGTCCTATAAGCCACACTTGCCTTCATTTAGCACATTGTAAATAGTTTGTAACAACCAATATATCCAAATTGAGGCGGCACAAAAGGCTAGGCATTTGGGGATCATCATCTGCGTTGGGATGTGCATGTTGGTGTGGTTGTTAAAAAGTTTTGGACCATTTTGTTTAAGTTTAAATGTCTGAAAACCTTTCTGACAACGGCGTGTCTTAGAATGGTCTATTCGGCATTAGTTGAACCCCTTCTTACATACGGGATTGTTGTTTGGGGTGCTGCGTAGAGTTGTCACCTGAAAAAATTGGATATCATTCAACGTTGTTTCCTGAAACTAATCTATAATAAGTGCTATACATACCCGCCTGAAGCTTTGTACGCTGAAGCAGGAGCTAATGATATTAGGCAACTTTTTTCATTGGCTGTGTTGACGTAGGTAAGAAAGAATGATCGCGTCTCTAGGATAGAGCATTCGTACGTAACTAGGTTAAATGCAGCAGTGGCCGCTCAAACGAGCAGAGCGATTAAGACTGTGGACCAGCATAGTTATACTTATATTGCACCAAGAATGTATAATACTCTCCCAGTGAGTTTTAGCACTGCACTAACTTTACGTTCTTATACGAGGAGGATGAAGGCATGGGTTTCGAAGTCTAGATACATGGTTCACCGTTTAGTACACAGATAGGCATTGAACGGGTCGTAGATTTGGTTGACTGTGTAGTGTTGTGTGAGTTCTTTTTTTATGTTGTTTTGATTGAGTGAATGTTTGCTGCACGTTGAATTGGTTTAAATTTTGGGTTTAGTTGGTTGTGTGGTGTTGTATGCGTTGTTTTTGCTATTGTTGTTTTGACTGATCGGGTAGTCCCTACACATTTAATTAATTTAATTTTAAGATTTTATGTATGTTTCATTTCTTTTCGTGTGCCCACAAACAAGTATATACTCTCGTGGGTTATACATGTGTTTATTTCATTATTTCTGGTTTGTGCTCTTGCTGAATTGTGCAATAAATGTAATCTGAAACTAGGAAATAGGCGTTGTTATTGCTGTTACTGTATAGTTGCTAATTCGTAGTTCTTAAAAACGTAGGTACATCATACATTTTCCCCATATTTCTTATTTTATTTAACAAGAAATGTACTTTATTTTGTACTTTGTATTTTCTTTTGTTGTTGAAATAAAGTCTATTATATATATATATTATCTATTATTATTATTATTATTATTATTATGATTATTATGATTATTATTATTATTATTATTATTATTATTATTATTATTATTATTATTATTATTATTATTATTATTATTATTATTATTATTATTATTATTATTATTATTATTATTATTATTATTATTATTATTATTATTATTATTATTATTATTTAAGCCAGATGCATTCTTACTACAATTAGAACCGCAGACCGGTTTCGCTCTAATTAGAGCTCGTCAGTACAGCATACTAATTGCAGCGAAAATACACCTATAAAGTAATACGGCCATGGTAGTCAGCCTCAGAAAACTAAGTGAGATGTAAAACTCGCTTTTACACGTGTCGCCACCTCGCTGCTGAACCAAGTAATATATTGTCACGGCAGCTCCAAATAACATAGAATGTTAAAAAATAGAAACTGTGTACAACCAACTAACAATTTAGTAAATTGTCAGCCCTGGCCCATTTCTTCCCCAATATAGGGACAAAGTATGTGTTTTACATCTCACTTAGTTTTGCGAGGCTGGCTACCATAGCCGTATTACTTTATAGGTGTATTTTCGCTGCAATTAGTATGCCGTACTGACGAGCTCTAATTAGAGCGACACCGGTCTACGGTTCTAATTGTGGTGAGAATACATCTAGCCTTACATACTTTGTCCCTATATTGAGGGAGAAATGGGCCAGGTCTGGCAATTTTCTACTAAATTGTTAGTTAGTTGTACACAGTCTCTATTTTTTAACATTATATGTTGCCGTGACAACATACTACTTGGTTCAGCAACGAGGTGGCGACACGTGTAAAAGCGTACTTTACATCTCACTTAGTATTATATATATATATATATATATATATATATATATATATATATATATATATATATATATATATATATATATATAAATGATTATAACTGATTTGACGATTTGACAAACTTGTCACACATATTTCTTTTGTAAATATGTTATAGATGAGTTCGCTAATCTGCCGAAACGTACCAGTTTAAAAAAAAAAATTAAACCTCGAAAACTTGATAAAATTTTTACATATAATATTGCCTTTATACAGATAGATATATGTTATTATGTACCAAAATACAAAAATTTAAACCAGCTTTTTAATGTTCTATAAGGGATTGAATCGAGCTCGTGTTTTCCACATATAAACAAATGTAATTTTTTTTTCTATGAAAATTCGCGAGGAGGAAATTATTAAGTAAAATAAGAAATTTTAAACAATGAATAAAATCCGAAAAAATTATTATATGTAATAATCGCAAACGTTATTTTTTTATTTTAATAAAATATATGAAATATTCTTGCACATTTTATTCACAGATATAGAGCGCAGCTCTCCAAGTCGTTAAAATGATTTATCCATTAAAACAAAAAACTTTCTATGAAAATTCCCTAAAATAAACTATTTTATTTCCAATGTCTGATATGCAACGCACAACGCATCCCTTGTTCATTTTTACAACCTATCCTTGTATCTAATATTGAACAGTCCCTTTTTTCCCTCAGGGCTCGTCCGCGGCCTTGCCGCCCAGATAGCACTGCAACATTTGGTTGATTGTGCATACCCTCAGTCTTACTCCACCCATTCCAAAATCACTGTGACTTGAACTAGTCTGCACAGCGATTGGTAGGGTGAAGTTTTATAATGCTCTGTCTCCGGTCTAGACTGACCGTAGATGTTACTCATTTCGATCCATATCGTTTCAATTTAACCTGAATAGTTCCTCATTCATTTCGTACATATGGTTACATCTAATACTGACTAGTCCCTGAAATTCTCTCTTCACACGGATAGCGCTAAAACAGATAAATAATCTTGGTTTACTCTTTTGGCGTGATCCGACAAGACAATAAAAATCCACCGACATCGACTTGACGTGTGAGCAAGGTATCACTTTATGCAATTCATTACAAACCTTCAAGATTATAAGTGATTTAACATACCGGATAGTTTCATGACTTTTATATTTATAAGGGCTTCTTTGGTTGTTTTGAGTTTTGATACACCCGTATTGCTGATTATGTCGATATACCGACCCGCTAAACAAGACACATGCACGAAAGATTTCAAAATTGACAATAATCATCCACTTTGAAACATTTAACTTCAACTCCTATGTAATGTTTCTGAAATGTTCGTCACAATGTGACAATGTGAGACAATCGTGGAACGTTTCAATGGTGAATATTATTGATGATTTAAAACATTGAGTATAATCGAGCAATAATGTTTCGAAAAAATATGTGCTGTTAAATTATTGACAGATATAGCCCATATAGAAATCATATGTTTGACTCTCAAAAATTACAAAAATGTATAGGAGGAAGAAGAAGGCAATGGCTCCACTGCGTCTGCAATCTGCAATTTTCAATGGTTATGCTGTAAATAACTATATAGGTACATAATAGTTGTGTGATTTTGTTGTATATTCGATTTTAAATTCTGTTTTATCTTAAAGAAAATTTACTTGAAGGAACCTCAATACAGTAATGGAAGGGCAGGTAAGTGAAATATGTTGTTTGCATTCTTAAGTTTTTTATTCCATGTATTACATATGTTGTAACTATTACTACCACCACTTCTGAACTTTAAATATAGTTTCTTGCTGTTTCGTCAGTATTAACAGATACACAGCATAACAAATAATTATATGTGACACACATTTTTTATGTCCATATTATATAATAGTTTATGTTCATGTGCCTTAACCTTACATTTTGCAGTTTCTAGTTTGTTGTACGTTCTAGATGTACATTTTACATTACTTATTTATTTGTGGGTGGAAACGAAATGATGAAAGCGTCAAAACCTTTTAAATTTTCTCATTTGCGTCTCATGGTAAAGAATGCATTAGCACAGGAATATGAAGGTCTAAGCAAAATTGATACAACCATTAAAAACTCAACATCATCACCTACAATTTTCAAAAGATATGCTTATAAGCAGGGTGATCTTGGGGCTACATTAAGCACCAACTTCACACCTATATCAAATATTTAATAAGGGTATTGTTCTCGAGGGTGGTGGAGTTTTCAACATGAAAGATTATGCTAACAAAACAACTAAGTATATGATTATGTTATTTGGGTATTGCAATGCATTTTACAGTCATTGATTTTTTTCAGACGATGTCCGCAGAAAGAATCTTTACCATCACAGACCATATTTTTCAGGAAGTTGTTTCTAATTGGCTAAGGCATAATCAAATCTTAGAGTCAGAAGAAAGAGGTTAAAATGAAATTGATATTTTTGTTATTCAGAATACTTATTCATTTTAGTTGTTTTTTCAGAAAATGTCATTGATTTATTAGGTTGGTTCTTTTCTATTTGAAAAAATTTTAAATAAATGTTGGTCGTCTTATCGAATTTTTATAATAATGAATAATATTGATTGATTTCTTGTTTCTTTTGTTTTGTTAAATTCTAATGTTATTTTGTTTTGTTTGTATGATAAATATGTTTATCTTTTCCTTTTATTCCTTATATCAGTTTAGACTAAGTTTTTTTTCTGTTTTGCATGAATAAATTTATTCACATATTTTTCTGACAGTTATTTTTAATTTACCTACATATGAATATAAATAAATAATAAACATAAGTGCATATATATTTTCTGTATAATACAATATGAACTAATTTCTCAAATATATTACAAATATTTTTTGTATTTTTAATTTATTGAGTAGGTGCCTATCTCTACTAGAAATTATATAATCTACGCAAAAATTAAATATAATTCAAGTCTTGAAAACTCAATTGTCAAAACTTGAGTTTTCTGAAATTTTGCATTATATTACTAACATATTTGTAACATATTTAGTGTCATTAGTTTTTGTATTGTTTTAGAAGTGATACATATCTGCATTTTAAAACATTAATAGAGCATTATATAGGGGGTATCATCCCTTTGATCAGAAACATTCATGCAACTTTCTGAAAACATTGCACAGGTACGTTTGGAAACATTACTGAAGCATTCGATTGAAATGTTTCAATTAAACAAATTTTAGGTAGGACATGGGTCAAGATCCAACGACACAACAACAACTACCGGTGTTTGAAGCAAACCAGTGCTACTAAAATAAAGTGAGCTTTAGGTTAGTGTAACTTGTTGAGCTTTTCCAGCTAGTTATCACAAAGTTGGGAAAACGATTATCTAGGGAGTTTTTTTAAATTTAATTAAGGAACAGGTAAAGCTTTGCTTACTGTTTATCTGTTTTTGTCTAAACTTTTTTCATATTTGCGTAAAGTTTATGGCCAACAGTATGAATTAAAATATTAATGTATAGGTGCGTAGGTCTCACAGCCAACAATATAGTAACCTTCAGTAGTTACAACAAATGTAAAAGAGCTTTACATAATCTAATCTGAAAAACACATTCCAAAGCAAAATGGCACAAGTCATGAGGGTTTAAGCTTAATACGATTGAGTAGGAATTTTGTATCAAAAATTTTTATAAACGAAATAGTTGGTATAGTTTAGTTCATAACTAGAAAAGTTGCAAACTCAACCGAAATCAAAGACTACAATAATACGTTATAGTCTTAATAGAAATAATTTGATAGCGTCTTTCGGGCACAACTGGAAGTCATATGTCATTTACAATACTTTTAGTTAGTAGGCAATCAGGAATAACATTCGATCATTTTTAGATTTAAAACACAAATAGTGTCAACTACCCTGTCCTTTTCGTGAGACACTGGTATGCGCGTGTGACTGCGAGGGCGCGTGCGTGTTTGGGAGTGCTTGCCTCGGTGTGCATGTGTGTGTCTTCGTGTGCATGTGTATGTATTCCTATGCGTGCGTGGTGCATGCACGTACGTGTGTAAATGCGTATGTGAGACTATATGTAATTTATGGAATACACTCACTTGTCTAGTCCAAGAAATTATTGGGTACGGTACACCTTCACCTTTGCATGACATTCTTACTTCTTCTCCAAGTTTCACCTTTAGGAAACCTGATTTAGGGAATGGCATGATTGATGGAGAATCTAGTTAGAATAAAAAATACACATGAGAAATACTATTCTGTCTTTCTTTGTAGTTTGCTTACTTCATAATATTATAAAAAATATGTTGCCTAAATATTTTTGTGAAATTCTTCAATTTTGGGATTAATAAAAAATTAGGATTATATTTATATGAATGTAAATATCAAAAAAATATATCATGTTTTTTATATAAGTATGTTTGTATATATGTAGGGATGTATGTATGCCCATACAGCACAAGAATGTGAGAACATTAATTCTTTTTAGAATATTTGTTTTGGAATGCTCTAATAACATTTATGGCATTTCGAACTGCATCTTGAATATTCTGAGTACATTCATTCAATCATATCTTAAGAAAATTCTTCATCACTACACTGAGAGTATTTGAATAAATCATTATTCAGAATATTCGCTCAGAATGTGCTCGAGATGTCCTTATACTATTATATAACTTATAAAAATTTAATGAAAAATGTTGATGATGATTACGGTAAGTATAGTGGTGAGAATTAGAAGAGGAACTATTTTGCATGTTTGATTATGTTATCTGTTCTGTGTGAAACACATCCAAAAATTTTATATTTAGGCACAGAGCGCATGTTCATACTGAATGGAAGATGGCCGATAGACGTAAATGCAAATTAATGTCAACTTGAATGATGTGAGGTCATGTTATGTTGTATAAGGTTATATTGTAAAATAATTAATTAAAGATAATATTGTGACGTGACCACAGACAACAGTGTGTAATTACATGAATAGACACAGAGTACAGAAGCATCTAAAACATGGTGTCAGGTTATCAAGAACTAAAAGGCACCCAGTAAAGAAACAATTTTTAAAGCATTTCTTGCAGTTGACACCTACGAACTTCGAAGGGTTCGCCAGTTTTGCCTAAGACTGGATCATCTTACGAATTAGGTACCCATACATCGTATAATATATAATAAAAAAATTGGGTTCTTCAATAGTAATAGTAAATTATACCTTATAAACCACCAACACCGTTTAATGTGGATGAACTGGAACAAAATGAAAACAAAAGTTTAATATGTTTCTAAAAGCTTCAGGAAAAAACAATTTAAATGATGGTATGAAAATAGCCATATTTTTACATATTATTTACATATTCTAAGTAAAGCGGGGTTAGAAATCCTTAGTACTTTTCCAGTAGATAAGACAAATAAGCCGGAAGATGTTCTCGATTGTTTTGATGAAGCCAAAGACAAATATTACTATGGAAACGTTAAAATTTTAATTTTCTTTCAAAAACCAGACCATGTACTCTTTTGTAACGGAACTTAAGAAGCAACCCGCTAGTTATGGATGCATCTGTATAATTATAAAAATCCATACACGGGTTGAACGATTAAAGATAAATTAATTATGGGTCTCTACGACAAGCAAGTACAACAAAAGATATTTAGGGAAACTGATATTACGCTATCAAAACTGCAAGAATACTGCAAATCTATAGAATTGTGTACGCAACATCTGAGGCTTTTTACTCAGGTAGAAGAAGTTAATGCTGTAAGAAGTAGCAGAAGAGCAGAAAATCTGAACCTGAACATATGGTAGCTAGATGAGCTGTGTACAATGAAACTTGCAATTTATCAGATACACAATCACTTTGCAAAAGTATGCTTTCACTACCAGAATAACCAAGCTGTTGGTGACAAACATAGGGCATCGGGATATGAAAATAGCTTTATAAGTCAAAATCAAATCCGTGAAAGCAGAGCGGAAAGCAACCATACAAGGGAAGGGTCAAAGGGTCTGATCGATGACTTCAATTGTAGTTTTTTGTAAGGGCAAGTGAGTATGCTTTTGTGGGATTCTATAAAGAGTTAGCTGTGTTCTATAAAGACATAAGTATTATTATCTAATGCAATTCCTTTAATACCACACTGAAAGCCTGTAGGATCAATAGTCTAGGCAAATTTCAAGTTACTTCAGTGGGGTAACCTCAAATATTCATCTCGTAAACATTGTGTTTGGCTATTAAATTGTCTGACAACTCGAAGAACTGCATCTTCATTTATTTTATTGTTATGTTAATGAAATTTGCATTGTTTTATTAGTGTTTTATTCGGAAACATTTCTTTGATATTGTTATATTAATTAATCTAAATAAATGTGCAATATTCGAATTGTTGACTTAATAAGTCTCTGGACGTGAGTTTACAGGTGTGGGTAGCCATTAAAATGGTAACCTACACAAGGTTAATCAAATTCTAACATATATGACGAGTTACGCTTGCTTCTACAAAGATATATGCAAGGCCAGTTAAATGGAGGAAAATTAGTAAACTTTAAAGATAAATAAAATATTTCATAACTTTGCCTTTTCTTCATTTCTGTGTCATTCAAAAAATGTACGCGGGGTGTTTCGCATAAGAACCGACAGAGAGCAGGCGCATGTCGGTAAACCTAAAATATGGTGATTTAACACAACTTAAACTAAATTGGAGCACTGAGAAGTTATAGGCCTCGGGGTTTTCAATTTCGAAAGAAATCAATATCTGCGTAATACTTTAACTTATAGAAATCAAATTTGGTACACATTCTGAGTATACCAACAAGTAGATAGTCCGGCACCCTGGAGCACCCCTGTCATCTGTGATCTGTCAGTTAAAAGTCAACAGTTGTCATGTGTCATGTGTCAGCTGACGTCAGATGTTCCAAGATGGCCGCTGCCGCGCCGTGGTTAGGTTCCCGCTCACCGAATGATGCCCATGTGCTAATTTGTCGTTGTGGCTACCACTGTTAGGTAAAAGCATGTGCCGCAGCCCGCCAACAGAGAATGACACACGCACCGACGTGTGTTTATTAGGTTATGTGTCCATGTTATGTCAGCTACCCGCTAGCCGAATGTTTGTTTTTACGACATATAAGCTTACCACGTGTTGTATATTCCGAATGTTAGCTTAAGTTTGTTTGTTTGTTGTTATGACATATGAGCTCACCACGTGTTGTATATTCCGTATGTTAGGTAAGGACGCCGCTAGCCGAATATTAGGTTAGGACTCCGATTCCCGCTAGCCGAATGCTTTCTTAGGTTAAGTCTACACACACGCTTGTTTGTTACGCTATGTTTCTTATGACATATAAGCTCACGTGGTAATTTGTGGTTGTGTTTGACATATAAGCCTGCCGAATGTTTATTTGTTTGTTGAGGTTGAGTAAACACGTGTTGTCTGTTTTTTAAGGTTAAGTCTCCAACCATGTGTTTGTTTGTCGTATGGTTGCCAGGCTACACACAGTTTTGGCGAGAAATTTGAATTTTATTGAAAAGTTCTGTGTCTCTCTCTGTGTGTGTGTGTAAAGTTCAACAGTAGAATATGGGGAACAATCCAAAGTTATATAAGTCGTTGAATGTAGAGGAAAGTTCCCCATATTAAGCTGATGAACTTTTCACACACACACACACATACCTATCATAGGCGATGAAACACGATAGAGACCATGAGACTGAGAGGGATAGAGAAAAAGATAGATCGAGAGAAACAGACAGACAACTTGAATGACGTTAATAATTAATCTCTCTCTCTCGTTGAAAGAAAATCGTACTGGAACGGTGGCGGGGAATCGAACCTGATACCTCCCGAACATCAGGCGAGGGCTGACACCACAGGGCTATGAAGAGAGACATAGATACCATTGTTTAAGCATCAATATATACATATCTGTGAATTCATATCTGAAATTTGCTAACAAAAACAAACGACATATATGTGGTATAATTAAAATAACTTAGTTGACTATTTTAAAACAAATCAGTTTAATATACAGTCATTTATTGTGTACCAGATTATATTTCCTAATTACATATGATAAAAAAGATCAAACTCGTATATCTAGGGGTATCTGGGTAAACCACCAAACAGTTAGATGGTTTTATGAGAGAATATAAATATAAACTAGAGATTTGAGAGAGAGGCAGAGCATACTTTTAAACTTCGATAGACCTTGTAAGAGGTATTATTGGATTCGTCATAGTATTATGATGATGATACACACTAATTCCATTAACTGAACTTGCTTAAAAAACAAAAAAGACCGAAATGCATAATTAATATGTAAATGAAAATCAGTTTATTATATAAATACTATCGAAGCAACATACGCATATAGCCTTACCGTAGCAGGGGAGACACAATAGCGCAGAGGCAAGCGGGATAACACGACCGGGGCCTTGTGACTCGCGTTTAATATTAGATCTCAGTATTGTATTGTCGTTATGTTATCCTAATTAAAATAACAGATTTAAATACGTAAATCCAGTATACATTAATTGTTTTCATATATAACATGTACTAAGGTACATTGGTGACACAACAGCTTTAGTCACAGGTTAAACCCATGATATAATGATTTAGAAGAGATATGATATTGCGCATATGCCCCGCCCCCTCCTAAGACGTCACGCGGTGAGTAACGTTATAAAAGTCCAACTACACACTTAAAACAAAGTCATTCGCAATCAAAAAGTTTCTATACATCAGTTTAATGCGGTTGAAGTTACCCCTATATTGTCTTTTTCAGATAATATAGATCGCAGCACTAAATTTCATCTTTTTCATTTTTATTATTTCCAACTGTATGCACTTAAATATTAGTAAAATACGTAATTTGTTAAGAGGTTGTGATGAAACGTCAAACCCCACTGCACGACAGTATATTATTGTTGCATTGGACTCACCACTTGACACCATGCGCGTGACAGGTCTAAAAATAGGTAGTCTGAATATCATATCTCTCGTTATTTGTATCATGGGTTAAACCTTATCGCTGTGAAAGGTAAAATAGTTGTCACTAGAGTGGGCACGAAGCAGTGTACGAGGCGTGTTCAATAAATAGATGAACAAATAGATGCACACCAAAAAAATCCAAAATATGACATACGAGGGTTACTGAATGCTATTAATAATATAATGTGATTTAATTACAAACAGACACACACACATACACACGCCGTGTGCAAACAAGTAAAGCTAATAATAATATTGATTGAAATAACAAACAGCTGTAAGACAGATATATATATATATATATATATATATATATATATATATATATATATATATATATATATATATATTTGCATATAAGACGTCGTTATCGTTTAACATCTCTGCACATACTAATGTCACATATATGTCCTACTGGTAGGGAGAGGGTGTTGAGCTTGCGCATGGTGTTTTGAAGACATATGCTTGATATATGACAGACAGTTAAAGAGATAGAGGCCCCCAACGAGTAATAGATATCGTACTATTGTTTGATGACATACACGTATAGGAAACAGAAAAAGCATGACATATAGATGTCGTTGGTGGTTGCTAACATAGATGTCGCACGATGTTTGAATAGGGAGTTAGAGAGAGGGAGAGACAACTGTCGTACACAAGCCAGTCTTGTGTTTGATTCCAAAAACTAAGAAACATATAGATTTTAGCTTCGCTGCATGTGTGTGTTAAATACGTAAAGGCTTGTTGGTATGGCGTTTTAAATTGTTGGTCAGTCGTTTTAATATTACACAGATTACGGTGCGTTTCAAGTTGAATCTGCCCAATAGCAGTGGCCCCAATGATCCTGAACAATGGGTTACGAACGGCATGCAGGAAATTTACAACAGAGTGATTCGAGACTTGAACACATACACCAAAGTGGGCTTTACATTCTCCGGGTTGGCCAGAGACTATCATGTTCTTTTAGGAAGCTGTCGCTTTTGACTTTTGAAGAAGTGTGTTCGGAGCTGTACAAGATGCATCAGAGCAATAAGGGGGCCGTCGAAGGTGATGCGTTCACCATAACAGCCACCAGCCTAGGATCGCCACAACACCAACATTAAGAAAGTTCTCGAGCAACAGCATCACAAGGTTCTGGTTTGTTGATTCAACAATTTACGGAAACAAATCAGCAAGCGAGTGAAGAGCAAGTCATCACGCGACCAGTAACACCGCCACCACCACCACCACAACCACCAACACCAGATGACAAGCAAGAACTGAACGGTGAGGGTCTCCGTTTTTGTGCTATTTGTTCAAAACGATATCCACCAACGGACAGAGGCTGCTGTGACAAATATTTCATAAAAAACGGTCAAAACTTGGGAAAATGGCTGCCGTACAACGCACACTCCTGGAAAAGTTATGAAAATTTCTTAAAATGGCAACACACATACGACAGGGGGAAGGTTACATGTCCGTGCTGTAAGAAACAAATGTTGAGAACATCCATATATAGGCATAGGAAAATATGCACAAAGAGACCAGACACGTATCTGGTACCCGTGCAATAGTAAAAAGTATGTCACCTTATACATACGGCCATAGCAGTATACATAAGCATACTCCAGCCATATACAGAACACAATAAAAAACTGAGAACTGACAACACAGCTATGACTCATTTACGGTAGGATTACATCATCACATCATTCCTGTATGAGTTTGCATAGAAGCTGGTTTGTTAACGTACGTAGAACAAATTGTAGCTAAAAAACGAATATGGTGCAGAATAGTAGAAAACGTATTTCTATCAACAAATAGTGGTGCTGTTGCTGGTGGTAAAAAGCTTAAAGTGTTACAAGATCCCTTGTTGGCGAATGCAGATGAACATATTACAGCAAAAGAAGAACCTAAAACGTTTAATATCATAGGTGAACTGTACACAATCTATCCAATAACAACAACAAAAGAGACAAGTGAACAAAATAATCTCTCAGATATTATCATTAATGCTGCATATCCTACAAACATACAAACAGCCGAATATCAGTCCACACACGACGAAATATTCAATCAGAAGTTGGTGAAGATCAATAAGAAAAGTATTGAGAAAAAATTAAAAACACAAGACTTCGAGCTCATAAGTCAGGCGTTTTCCATTTTGCCAAACGAAGGGAAAATACACACTATTGGTATGGACCCCTTGTTAAAGTTTCTACCCATGGTGAAGTTTTCGCAGAAAAACTGTAATATACCTGTTTTTCGATATGTGGACATTTAAAGAATTTTTAAACGTGTTACCTACCATAATTTACAATATGGAAACCAGCCAATGGCCACACACAAAACCGGAGAATCATATACACTAACTAAATACTTGGTTAAAACGTAAAGAAAATCTGTGTTTTTTAAGTTTAAGCTGTGCGGTGATGGATATGCAAGTAATTTCAATATACCGTTAGAAACGTTGAAAATAATAGAAGATATTGGCTGTGTGGTCAGACTTATAGTTAGAATTACGCTTTAGGAGTTTTTTAGACTTGGACATGTTTATAGCTGACATCAGATCTTAACTGGCAAAGTCCAGAGACCGCGCAGCCATACCTTGTGCCTTCTTCATTACCAGGCTAAAATACTTCGAAAACCTGTGTATGGTGCGTGAATTTATTTGAAAATATCAATATGTATTGAAAGATATGGTGACGTGATTTTAATACAACATTACTTGATAATAAAGATATTTGTAAAAATGTCTGCGTGTATATGTTTCACTAACTGTATTTTCTAACATGACAACCAATCTGCTAGACTGAATGCATCGAGAACGTTCGAAATAAAAAAATCCTTTTAACATGTTTCCTTTATTCATAGCATAATACAAATTATTTAATGTCTTTTGTGTTGACCCAGGAATTATGGGTTTTATCAAAACCAAGCCATTTCACATAGGATTTGGTGCCTTTTTTCTCAACACTCGTTCGATTAAATACATGTCGGAAGATACAGTCTTTTGTAGTTCTTGCTCGTAAAACCCTCCGCTGATTGACTTGCCTTGCATATATTCTAGTAAATACGTCACTGGACTGGTAGGGTGCACCCTTGCGACCTAAAACAACTCTGTTGACCAGCGCGGTGTATAACCTTTCTTAAATAATGTTTTTGCCTTGCTTACGTACAACATCATCCACTTTAAATTTTGTTTGATGAGACACTGGGATAGGATGTGAGTAGACCTACTTACGAATAGCTGCCACGTTTTTCCTAGTGACATCCTGAGGTTTGACACCAGTGGTGTGATGAATGGTTGCGTTGTATGTAGCTGTGACTTCGGGCAGTATATGTAACCACTTCTAAGAACCGGACAAGTGAAAGTTTTTATATATCTTCTCTTTCAAGGTATGTATGACCCTTTCTGCCATTGCCGCCTTTTGCACACTATACGTGCTGTAATGATTGATGTTGTATTTGGCCATTAAGGCCTTAAATGTAGTGTTGTAGAGCTCCTTGCCAAGATCAGACTGTATGTGGGAGGGTGCTGTGCTGTTAGCTTAAATATCAGCCATGGCTTCAGTCACCCCTTTTTTCATTTTTAGATTTAAGCGGACGCGTCCACATATACTTATAATTTGCTTCTTAGCATCAGATGGATCAGCGTTACGTTGTTGTTGTCGGCGACGCTTCATGGCGATGTTGGATTTAAAAGTATCCACTTGTGCAAATCTTTTAGATTTTTGTCTATTTCACCCAACTTCTTCTTCAGCTTGTAGTTCTTGGACAGGTCCATATCTTTTAAAACTTGAACTGTTATGGTCTTGGTTAAATTTTTCAATTTATTTTTAAAGTCGTTTTTTAAATCGTCCAACTCTGTCTTGTGCACAGCTTGAAGCACTCTGCCCACTAGTCTTTGTGTCACCTCAGTTTTATTCTTCTGATACTCAGCTTTATGTGTCTGATAGTCGTCCACCCATGCATCAACATGTGTTTTAGTTACTCCATCTGCTGAATCGATAGGGTCGGCGACGTTACACAATCTACGGCTTTGCATATCGAAATCACCACTTGCAGAAAATCTCTCGTTGAACCACTCGACTATGTATAGAGTTGTTGTTGTTAAAGCTTGCAGCAGTACGACCAAACTTGTCGATAGACATGACGAAACTGATGGTTAGCGTGTAAAAATGAGCTCTTTATATGATGTCAGCTTCCTTCAGTTCTTTCAGGATCGACTGTATTTCATTGTTGTGAGCATTATTGCCGGAAACTTGGAAGGCCATCAAAAGCCGACGTCTATCAACCAACTCATTCACATCATCCCAGTACACATATTCTTTCTGTTTATTAGCATGCAGAATCTATGGCATGCCGCGACCTAAAGTTACCGACAAAGATCTTGCCCTAGCACCTTCTTGTTTTTCTAAAATCGGTTTTATTACCTGTTGATATTTGATAGAATTGTTTTTTATAATGTCTTCTTTAGGAGCGTTCTATTTTCTGTGCAGACTAGTAACTTCCATAATGTCTGCATAGTCACGTAAAGCCAGTAAATTTTGCATGGCAGCCATAACAGGTTTTCTCAAAAATATCAATTCCAACAGATGATTCGTACCGTAATATCTTCTATCGCCGACCATAATCTGAAAGCTTTGTCTTTTGTTAGAATCTATGTTGGTAATGAGAAATTTAATAGGTTTGTTGCCAAACATGCATGTGTTGGTGGGTTTCTGATGAGTACAGTGGCGTCTCCTGACCAAAAAGTTCGGGTGTGCGGTAACGAGTTACTGTTAGTAGTGATTTTAAAAATTATTAACACTAAATGTACACACACACACACACACACACACACACACATATATATATATATATATATATATATATATATATATATATATATATATATATATATATATATATATATGTGTGTGTGTGTGTGTGTGTGTGTGTGTGTGTGTGTGTGTGTGTGTGTGTGTGTGTGTGTCTATCGTACACTTTGAACACATTTTGTATGATATATCGCACACTTTGAGCACATTTGAACAGTTTGAGCACGGTGTCCGAACTAACTTTGTCATGTATAGCATTCTTCAAGCACGGCAAGTGTCCAAACTGTTCAATGGGACACGTAATGGTCAGTTTCGACACCTGCTACGTGTTCGTTTTCCTGAGGTGTCAGAATACCAAAATTTCAAGTTGTTCAAACAAAAATTTATAAAATTGACCTGTATCTATTCAGAAACTCAATCCCTTCAACGAAATTTTTAAATCTCGTAAATTATTATCTTCTCATGTTGATCAATTTTCATAATTAATAGTTTGTTTATTCTGTTAAAATACTTTCACCTTTTTTCATTTCTCAACTTCTCTATCTGACAATACTAAAAAACGATTCAATTTCATTTATGTTCTCTGATTTAATCGGGATTGTGCCACACGAACTTAAGTGTTAGCATTGACTAACATTGGAATGTTAATGTCCGTCAAGTGTATCTGCTTCTTTCTAGCATTGACTAACTAGAACATAGACAGTGCATTCTATCTATTAACCTTGTGCTGGCTTGGCTATTTCTTACCATGTTGTCAATACATTTTTGAAGAAATAAGAGTATTAAGACAAATTACGTGTTGAGCAGTAACTCAAAATCTGCATAGGGGCATAATATATATTATTGCTACAATATATTTTTTATTCTGCACTTTTTGAGCTTGAAACTCATATTTCAAAAGTTAATCTAGGTTAAGTGGATTGAATATGCAGTTTATCGTAGATATTCGTGACATATTCCTGATGGCTCAGGCAACGAACAGCGTGTAGGTACATATGTTTTTCAAATGGTATAAATGGATAAAGAATGAAAATGTATTTTTAATTTTTGTTGTTTCAACATTTTCTTCACAGGAATAATACATGGGTAAAAGAACAAAATTACAGCAATAAGTTTAAACTACCTAGAAAACTGAAATCTTTGCCGTGTGACGTAATTCGATAGTAAATCTCCAAACGGGCGTTGCATTATTATATTGTGAATTCCAAGTTTAATCGTTTGCTATTTATTTGACTTGTCGCTGAAATGGAAACTAATAATATAACTAATAAGTTCCAGAAAGTATTGCATCTAACTTTATGTACAAGTACAACGGAAAACCAAGATATAATATTGGCGAATTTATAAATTATCCAACAGACAGTTTTAGACAAAGCTTACCATCTTACATGCAAGTTGTATTTTTACCTTATGGTTATGTTCCAATGCTCTGTGTAAGGTGGTTGGTCGGTAGTGGAGGCGGTTGGTCGGAAATTTTCCCTTCACCTCAACTTCTACGGAGATGTATTGTTGTGTGGTTTTTATTTCCGCTAGCTTTTAAATTGGGCGAACCAAGCTTTATTTATGAGGGAACGGGAGGGGTAACGCAAGGTGAGTTTAGATTTTTTTATAAACGATGCTTGAGCTACTTCCAATAAATTTCTGTAGGGGTGCATTTTAATGTGGTTATTCCTTGCCCCAGCTTTTCATTTGTGCAAACCGATAATATTTGGGAAAGAAATTAAGGAGTGGCGAAACGTCCGCTCTTTTAAATTTTTTAAACAGACTCATATAATCACCCCTATGTATGCACAAGCCGCGAGAGAAATCTTGTGGTTTCAACCCCCAAAAAAGTTAATTACGGGACTCGTGGGGTTGTATGGGGTAAACATAATTCAATGTATAACTGCAAACTGTGAAAATAAGCACCTGATGGAAGTCCAACTAAGCTGCTATTTTTTCGCATTTGCACTTAAATCTCTTTTCAAGTTTCTTCTCCGCCCAGCACCCTTATTCGGGCCGGGTACTTTCTTGGGAGTTGTAACCACAACATTTATTATGTCGTTTTATGCATACATGCTGGGTGTTTCTAAATAAATATCAGAAAAAATATATAGGTTACCTGCATATTCAGAATGATGATTGGGGAATAATGTGCAAATTTACACACATATTTTTTAGCACTGCCAGACACAAGTATCTGAAAATAAAGTGCTGCCAAGCAATGAAACGGCTATCAGAAATTACTAAACTTAACGCTTCTTATCACTTACAAGTGATTTTTGAGCTATTTCTGAAAATTTGCAATGATATTTCCTGAGTATGCTAGAGAAATTATGTTTGTTACATGGCATTTCAATTAGATGGTTCAAATCAAACTTTCAATACTCTCTATCTAATAGATTTAACTTTTGTCATACAGTTTGGCTTGTTACAGTGGTTACTTTATCTTTATACCTAAAATGTTATTGTAATTGCACGTTATAGCGTAAATACAAGTGGATAAATTGACTGAAATTTAAAAAATCATAGTATAAATAAAGGGCTTTTAAAAAAACCTTTAATAAATAATGGTAATCTTGTATTGTAGACACCTCAGAAGTAAACAAAGAATCGGGTAGATTCGGAACGCAAAATGAACGGGCTACGAGGTGCACTGTTGACACATGAATATTACCAAGTGTCACTTTAAATAAAGAAGGAAATCAAGGGGTAAACAAATGTTTTCATAATGTAATAAATGATAATATGACGTCATCAACATACATCGATATATGACATATATTACGGAAAGCAGTAGGAAAACGTAAATGTAAACAGTAAATTTTGAGCTTCGGTGGTCCAGTGGAAAGAACGTGTGCCTCTGGACCCAAGAGTAATGGGTTCTATTCCCAGGTTTCAGCAAATATTGTCGATCTCACTTTAATTCCAAAGGTGTGTCAGAAAATTGTTATTATTAGAGAGCACATCCGGACAGCCGGGTTCCTTTTAGTTCAATGTTATATTTGAATGGATGGCTATAAAGCTGTGTTGCAGAGTTCCGATATGGTAGCAGGTTTTAGCCTTAGCCCTTGTTAACAGCGGCAAACCTTTTATGCAGCAGCATTGGTGGAGAACAAAAATAATAATTCACAAAAAAAAATTGGCTTATAGAGGTAATACATTCATAAGCGCCTGCCTCCTACATCTTGGGAAATTCTATGTGAATACATAGGAAATAGTAAACTGCAGTGAGTCAACAAGACAGGAAGTCAGCTATGTTCATTTTACGATCATATGAGAAAGTCGACTTTCCAGCATCTACCTATTAGGTACGATGTTGCTTGCTCTACACATTACTGTTATGATATGCGAAAGCCTACTTTATATCAACTATGAACGTAATGTTCAACTTTTAGATGTCGTACCTCATACAGTAAATCATCTCAGAACGTCGCCGTGTTTCATTATTGGGTCGCAGTGTATTGTAGGCAAATATATTGTTTAACGATGAAACTGATTCAGTATAATGTTGTTTTTCTAAAAGAAGTCTAAAATAGTACGAAAAAAAGGAGTACATCATATAATGTGTAAGCATGTACATAATACATACGTGAATGAATACTGTTTTTTAAAATAATTTTGCAGTCACAAATATGTACATGTGTTTGTACATTATATTCATTCCCGATGATTCGTTTTACGTCGTTTGACTTAACGTTGCCGTTGGTAGATCCCTAACTAGGACGTTAAGCGGGGACTTGCTGTACCTGTAGAGTACATGATGACTGTCAAGGATGAAAACCCCTAAATATATGAATATAATTATTTTATCATCGACAGTTGTCAGTAGAATTTGCTTCATTACCATGAAACATTGCAAAATATATATGGTACTGTCTGCTATGAGCATATATAGTTGTACTTATCATCAACAACTTGCAACGGAAATTGCTTCACTGCCGTTTTTTATTACTCATTTAAGGTTGGAACCTAACATAAAAACAATCACTTCGAAGGGAAACCTATTTTGAGCCATTTTTTCAGTTATCTTTATCATCGACAGTTGTCAATAGGAACTGCTTCATTACTACGAAACATTGCAACTTTCCAAAATATATCGGATACTGCCTGCTATGAGCATATACATAGTTGTATTTATCATCAGCAATTTGTAAAGGAAATTGCTTCATTGATTTTTTGTACTCATTTAAGGTTGGAACTTAAAATAAAAACAAACACTTGGAAGGGAAGGGAAACCTATTTTGAGCCATTTTTTCGGTTATGTTTAGCATCGACAGTTGTCTTTAACGTGCCCACCATCGCATGGGAACGGGACCGACGGCTTTACGCACCCTGGGAAGGGCGGAACGTGCAGTCACTAACTTGCTTAATCACAATGGCACAACCTCTGTTGATGTTACTGATTTACTGAAAAGTGAGAGGGGAAACCTGGGAATCGAACCCAGTACTCTTGGGCCCAAGAGGCACACGTTCTTTCCACTGGACCACCGAGGCTCAAATTTTACTGTCTACATTTACGTTTTCCTACTGATTTCCGTAATATATGTCATATATCTATGTATGTCGATGACGTCCTATTATCATTTATTTACATTATTAAAACATTTGTTCACCCCATGATTTCCTTCTTTATTTAAAATGACACTTGGTAATATTCATGTGGCAACGATGCACATCGTCGCCCGTTCAATTCTGCGTTCCTAATCTACCCGATTCTTTGTTTACTTCCGAGGTGTCTACAATACAGGACCATGAAATGTTATTGTATTTCACAAGGAGACATCTGTTGATTAAAACTAGGTTTGTGTGGTGTGTCCAAGGTCACTTTAAAAGTGGTTGGTCATGTAGAGGTTCCATTGCGCCATAACCTTTGTTAACAATGGCCGATTTCACCATGCGCCAATAGCTGAGTTTAAGAGCTTATCTGCTGACTACTGATATGTTTAAGCGGTTGGAGAGAGATGAGTCAGATGAACGCACTATTGACTTCAAGCACTATTTTGTGACGTTTGTCTGTCATTTCTCTTCAACAAATTGGCAACAGTTGAGTTCCAACAGAAGCACAGTGGGACTGATAAACGCATTCGTTGACACAACTATTGAACTGCTGGCGCAGGTGGTTGTATCCTAATCAAATATTCAAGTTCGTTTACGTTAATATTCTTTGTTCTAATCGTAAGGAGTGTCGTAATCGTAAATCCTAACGGGTACAAGTAACTAACGGAAAAATGCCTAACTGCGCCATCTGTCAATGGGATAGATTAACACAGGAACACAGGAATCTATTAAGAAGTTTTCTAGAAATCTGTTACAGGGAATTAAGTGTCTAGAACAACACTAAACACAATAAAATAGAGTGAGAAATTATGAATATTAATTTATATGATCACTCATTTGGCGATTTTGATTTACTTCAGCTATTGAAAGCAAAATACTAATAATAATGAAAATCCAGTTATTATTCAGTCTAACAACGTTGTGTGTACCTACCTCGTTTTCATTATTTCTCGTCGTTTAAACACGTACTTACACACGTTTCTTTTTTAATTTAATTTCGGAAGTCAATACATTTTCTGATGAGTTTTCACATTATTTGCTATTTGCTTTGAAATTAGCATAAGCATAAAAACATAAAATATTAATTCGAAATTATACTTGTCTCCATAATTACCTCCATCTATGAGATGGTTATTAAATTTTGGGATATACACATCCAGAATATATACAAAGTGTATAAGGTTTACAGAAGTAAACAAAGAATCGGGTAGATTCGGAACGCAAAATGAACGGGCTACGAGGTGCACTGTTGCCACATGAATATTACCAAGTGTCACTTTAAATAAAGAAGGAAATCAAGGGGTAAACAAATGTTTTCATAATGTAAATAAATGTAAATATGACCTCATCAACATACATCGATATATGACATATATTACGGAAAGCAGTAGGAAAACGTAAATGTAAACAGTAAATTTTGAGCCTCGGTGGTCCAGTGGAAATAACGTGTGCCTCTGGACCCAAGAGTACTGGGTTCGATTCCCAGGTTTCAGCAAATATTGTCGATCTCACTTTAATTCTAAAGGTGCGCCAGAAAATTGTTATTATTATTAGAGAGAACATCCGGACAGCCGGTTCCTTTTAGTTCAAGGTTATATTTGAATGGATGGCTATAAAGCTGTGTTCCGATGTGGTAGCAGGATTTAGCCTTAGCCTTTGTTAACAGCGGCAAACCTTTTATGTAGCAGAATTGGTGGAGAAGAAAAATAATAATTCACCAAAAAAAAAATTGGCTTATAGAGGTAATACATTTATAAGCGCCTGCCTTCTACATATTGGGAAATTCTATGTGGATACATAGCAAATAGTAAACTGCAGTGAGTCAACAAGACAGGAAGTCAGCCATGTTCATTTTACGATCATATGAGAAAGTCGACTTTACAGCATCTACCTATTAGGTACGATGTTGGTTCCTTTACACATTACTGTTATGATATGCGAAAGTCTACTTTATATCAACTATCAACGTAATGTTCAACTTTTAGATGTCGTACCATGTACAGTAAGTCATCTCATAACGTCGCTGTGTTTTTTTTTAAATTTCAACAACACACCACGAGGGCTTACAGCCTACTTATCGTACCGTGGGTGTCGACAAGGAGGAAAGAAGCAACTTGTTAATACTGGACTTGAAGGTTTGGAGGTTCGGGGGAGAAGGAAAAACATGTGCCGGCAAGGAGTTCCACAACTTGGAAGTCCTCGGGACAAAAGAGCGGGCATAACAAGATGTTCTATGTCTGGTGACCTGGACAGTAAAAGGGTGCATTCGCTCTGTTTCCCTGGTAGATCTGTTGGGGGCAGCAGGTGGAGGAACTATGGAAGAAAGCTCCTCTGAGCAGTGCCCATGCAGATATCTATAAAAGAGAGAGAGGTCACCAACGGCACGTCGGTGGGCAAGGGATGGCAGCCTTTGGGTAAGGGTAGGGTCACCGATGAGACGTATAGCTCTCTTTTGAATGGAGTCCAGGATAGCGAGTGTAGAAGCGGCAGCAGCACCCCAGAGGTGGGAGCAGTATTCGAGGTTTGGTCTTATTTGTGAAGTATATAAAGTATAGAGATTAGCTGGTGAAAAATATTTGCGAGCCCCGAAGGGGAAACCTAATTTCTTAGCAGCCGCTTCTGCAATTGATGTGACATGTTGGTGCCAATTGACATTTTAATCCACAGCGATGCCAACAAGTGAAAAGGACTCATTACTTTGAATAACTTGGTTGTTTATTGTGGTGGGTCTAGGGCTGGTGTATCTCTTATGAGAAAGAAAGCAAGACTGTGATTTGGTGGGGTTGAATTGTACAAGATTTCTACTTCCCCAGCCTAATATTTTTTGGAGATCCGCGGAGATAGAACCCTCCATGAGTCTGCGTTCCTCATCTAGTTGGCCTAAAGAGACAGGCTTAGTGTATTGTATATTGGAGTGGAGGGTGCTATCGTGCGCGTAACTGTGAACTGGGTTGGATGTGCTAGAGAGGAGGTCATTGATGTAAAGAAGAAACAAAGTAGGGGCTAAAGCTGAACCTTGAGGAACTCCTGCATTAATTGGATACAGTTTAGAGGAATGGCCATCCACGACAACAGAAATGCTTCGGTTGGAGAGGAAATTTGCTGTCCACGTACAGAGTTTTGGTGGTAGGCCATAGGCCGGTAGTTTATTAAGCAGCGCTGCGTGCCAGACCTGGTCGAATGCTTTGGATATGTCTAGAGCGACAATCTGGGATTCACCGTGTAGTTCCATAGACTTGTTCCAAGAATGGGTGACAAAGGAAAGGAGGTCGGCAGTTGATCTGCGCTGACGGAATCCATACTGCCTGTCGTGGATTAGACTGTCTTTTTCAAGAAATTTTAGTAATTCCGTGTTTATATACTTTTCCATCACTTAAGAGGTGACTGAAAGGAGAGAAATAGGCCTGTAGTTGCTAGGAAGCGCTTTCGATCATTTCTTGGAAACGGGTTGTACTCGAGCAGTTTTCCAGTTACTAGGGAATATGCCTCTATTGTAAGATGTCTGAAACAGACGAGTCAGGACAGGAGCAAGTTCTGGTGCGCATTTTTTGAGAACAATTGCTGGGATCTCGTCAAGGCCAGAGGCTTTCCTGGTATTAAGAGAAGAGAGCATCTTTCGTACCTTTCTAGTTTTGAAAATGCGCGACATTGGGGACTGTTGGTGGTTGAACATTCGGAGGTGGGTTGAGAGTAGAATTGCCGGCGAACAACGAGGCAAAAAGTTCAGCCTTGCCCAGGGCGGTAGAAACAATTTCTTTCCCTGAGACAAGAGGAGGGAACGTGCTCTTGCAGAAATTATTCCCAATAGATTTAGCAAGAGTCCATAAGGGTTTGCTGCCGCTGGAGCTTAAGAGGACTTTGTTTTTGATGTGATTATTAAACGAGTTTTTTGCCTCAGAAAGAATGCGGACATAGCGGTTTCTTGCGTCGTTAAATGCTTGACGGTTTTCTTGACTGGGATTGTGTAGAAGCTTTTTGTGCGCTTTGACCTTTTCAAGTCTGGCCTTGCCACAGGATTTAGATACCCAGGGCTTTTGAGTGGCTGCAGAGGTTTTCTGTGTACGTGGAATAAATAATTCCATGCCAGCTTGGATAATTGCGTGACGTTTTGTGAGATATCAGAGGGGTCAGGAGTTGTAGTGCCAAACGATACGTGGGTGTGATGACTGTGCGACCTGAGCGACCCAGGGGGGCGGTGACTGATATCTTATAGCAGTCAGGATTTGTAGTAAGAAAGAGATCCAAGGGATTTGAGCTGTGTGTTGGGATGCGAGGAAAGTAAGTAGGTTGCTAAACCATATTGGCTAAAGAATTGCTGACTGCAAAGGCCTCCGCTGCTCTTCCTTGTGGATCGGTTTTTGAAGATCCTAGCCATTCCTTATTATGGACATTGAAGTCACCAAGAATAGTGACCTCGGAGGAAGGATATTCAGAAATCAGATGGTCGGTTTTTTCAGAAAGGTAGTCAAAGAGCTGGACAAAGTTGTTGTCAGAAGGTGACCGGTAAATGCAACAGATGAATTTAGTTGCAGCCCTGAGAGAGAGAGTTTTATCCATAGTATGTCTTTTCTTCCAGCTTCTAAATTGGGGAGTCTGGTGCAGGGTAGATTGCTACGGACGTACGCGCACACGCCTCCATGCAATATAAAAGAAGTAAGGAGCTCATACCCCGTAAAATTAAGGTGATTAGTGGCTGTCTTGGCACTGATTTGAGTTTCGGTCAGGAAGAGGAGTTGGGGCCTATTAGCCTGGAGGAAATGGTGGACGGACTTCAGGTTAGAATTTAGGCCACATATATTCGACAAGGATATTGCAAATCTCGATGCTGGCGCCCCCTGTACACCCCTCTCCCGGAGATCCGAATGGAAGGGTATTTTGCCTCTGGAATCTTTTGTACAAGGAGGAGTCATCATCATTTTTGTTTATAAGGGAAACCGACTCATACACCAGAACCGGAAACGTCCGTTGGGACTTCACCGGCCCCTTGATGCAAGGGGTGGTACCTCCTCGGGCGTGAAAAAATCTTTTACTATCACGTAAAGGAAAATTCCACTACCACCTACCTACTTTATTATACGGTTGCAGTGTATTGTAGGCAAATATATTGTTTAACGATGAAACTGATTCTATATAACGTTGTTATTCTAAAAGGAGTCTAAAATAATAGGTAAAAAAGGAGTACATCATATAATGTGTAAGCATGTACATAATATATACGTAAATGAATAATGTTTTTAAATAATTTTGCAGTCGCAAATATGTGCATGTGTTTGTACATTATATTCATTCCCAATGATTCGTTTTACGTCGTTTGATTTAACGTTACCCCCTAACTAGGACATTAAGCGGGGACTTACTGTACCTGTAGAGTATATGATAACTGTCAGGGATGAAAACCCCTAAATATATGAATACAATTATTTTATCATCGACAGTTGTCAGGAGAAATGGCTTCATTACCATGAAACATTGCAAAATATATATGATACTGTCTACTATGAGCATATATATATTTGTACTTATCAGCAACTCGCAACGAAAATTGCTTCACTGCCGTTTTTTATTACTCATTTTGGAACCTAACATAAAAACAATCACTTCGAAGGGAAACCTATTTTGAGCCATTTTTTCGGTTATCTTTATCATCGAGAGTTGTCAGTAGGAATTGCTTCATTACCACGAAACATTGCAACTTTCCAAAATCTATTGGATACTGCCTACTATGAGCATATACATAGTTGTATTTATCATCAGCAATTTGTAACGGAAATAGCTTCGTTGACTTTTTTATACTCATTTAAGGTTGGAACCTAAAATAAAAACAAACACTTCTGAGTGTAACAAAAACCTATTTTGAACCATTTTTCGGTTATGTTTAGCATCTACAGTTGTCTTTAACGTGCCCAACATAGCATGGGCACGGGAGCAACGGCTTTACGCACCCTGGGAAGGGCGGAACGTGCAGTCATTAACTTGCTCAATCACAATGGCACAACCTCTGTTGATGTTACTGATTTACTGAAAAGTGAGAGGGCAAACCTGGGAATCTAACCCAGTACTCTTCGCTCCAAGAGGCACACGTTATTTCCACTGGACCACCGAGGCTCAATATTTTCTGTTTACATTTACGTTTTCCTACTGATTTCCGTAATATATGTCATATATATATATATATATATATATATATATATATATATATATGTATGTCGATGACGTCCCATTATTATTTATTTACATTATGAAAACATTTGTTCACCCCTTGATTTCCTTCTTTATTTAAAATGACACTTGGTAATATTCATGTGGCAACGAAGCATATCGTCGCCCGTTCATTTCTGCGTTCCTAGTCTACCCGATTCTTTGTTTACTTCTGAGGTGTCTACAATACAGGACCAACAAATGTGTTTGTATTTCACAAGGTGACATCTGTTGATTAAAACTGGGTTTGGTCATGTAAAAGTTCCCATTGCGCCATAACCTTTGTTATCAATGGCCGATTTCACCATGCGCCAATAGCTGAGTTTAAGAGCTTATCTGCTGACCACCGATACGTTTAAGCGGTTGGAGACAGATGAATCAGATAAACGCACTATTGACTTCAAGCACTATTTTGTGACGTTTGTCTGTCATTTCTCTTCAACAAATTGGCAACAGTTGAGTGCCAACAGAAGTACAGCGGGACTGATGAACGCATTCATTGACACAACTATTGAACTGCTGGCGCAGGCGGTTGTATCCTAATCAAAGAATATTAAAGTTTGTTTACGTTAATATTCTTTGTTCTAATCGTAAGGCATGTAATCGTAAATCCTAACGAGTACAAGTAACTAATTATAGAATGCCTAACTGCGCCATCTGTAAATGGGATAAATTAACACAAGAACATAGGAATCTATTAAGAGGTTTTCTAGAAATCTGTTACAGAGAATTATGTGTCTAGAACAACACTAAAGACAATAAAATAGAGTGAGAAATTATGAATATTAATGTATATGATCACCCATTTGGCGGTTTTGATTTACTTCAGCTATTGAAAGCAAAATACTAATACTAATGAAAATCCAGTTATTATTCAGTCTAACAACGTTGTGTGTACCTACCTAGTTTTCATTATTTCTCGTCGTTTAAACTACGTACTTACACACGTTGTTTTTTTTTAAATTTAATTTCGGAAGTGAATACATTTTCTGATGAGTTTTTACATTATTTGCTATTTGCTTTGAAATGAGCATAAGAATAAAAACATAAAATATAAATTCAAAATTATACTTGTCTCCATAATTACCTCCATCTATGGCGTAAAATTTTATCCAGTAGGTAAATGCAGATAATGGTGATTTTTCACCTACAATGATTTATAGGAACTGATTTGATCCAATAATCCTCATTTTACATACTGTATAGCGAGATGGTTATTAAATTTTGTGATATACACATCCAGAATATATACAAAGTGTATAAGGTGTATGAAGTGTATAAGTGCTCAAAGTGTACCATGGACATATATATATATATATATATATATATATATATATATATATATATATATATATATATATATATATATATATATTGTACCTATATGGAAATAATACGTAGATAAATAAATTAATCTCCCACCGCAACACTAACAAATTAAAAAGTGACTTAAAACTTTAAAACACGAAAAGAACATGGAATTATTATACAACCTCTTCTCTTCACACAAATTTGTGTTAGCGTTATCACTGTCCGTAACGGGGTGAAAACTGAAAACATTAAAAGTAGTTAAATGTTAATATGGTACTAAATAATAAAATGTGTGAAAAGCCTGGATGCAGCAAGTGCGTTATGGTAGTGAATTTTCATAGAAATGATCTGGAATAAAATAGTTCATTATAACTTTTTTTCCTGTAACACAGAAATCTAAATTGGTGTATAGTTTACTTTTTATATCGTAAACCTACCTACCAAATTTGGTTATCATATCTTTTTTATTTTTTGAGATACAAATTTTTTTATAATGAAAACTCAAAATTTTCCCGGAAAACCTTGTCCGATTTTTTTGACTAACAAAGTTATCCAAGCCATTTACAAAAGGAAGGCACATGTCAAATTTTATAAAAATCGGCCAATTATATTTTGAGTTATCGGTGTGATACATACATACATACATATATATATATATATATATATATATATATATATATATATATATATATATATATATATATATATATATATATATATATATATATATATATATTGAGACGTTTTGGCTTATTTACATTTCATTTTGTTCAGTCAACATCTATTTAGGCCCTAAAACTCAAGTTAAAATTATTTCGCAATACAATACTTTTATATTTCTATATCTCGTACTAAGATAAAGACACAGACGTATCTGTGTAGTTTAATACAGACATTCCTCATGCTCTGATAAAAGGTTAATTTTGTTGACACCAGCTAGAAAATAATGTCACTTAATGTGTCTGCATCTTGAAGACTCTAGGTTCTTCTCTGCATAAGGGGTGTTAAGTGTGATTTCGAGTATCTGGGAGGCAATTAGAAGTCATTATACTTGGTCGAAGCTAGAGATACCGTGAGAAACACGAAGGGCCATATGGCCTGCACATTCTTACAAACAATGAAAATAGAACAATGCTTGCGGATTATGTATGGACCGCTAATCTTTATGTTCATGTTTGGAAATAGGCAGCTTATGAGCTACGTATTCTAATTATAGGTGTCTGTAAAAGAAATAGCTTCCCACTTGCTTTCACGTCTAGTAAACTTTGCCATTTACCCTTGCAATTTTAGCACTATTATTGTGATGATATATTGTAACTGCTCACTAAAAATGTATTATGAAATTTTAAGAAGAAAAGAGGAGAGAGACGCTAATAACTTAATAAAAAAACACATGTCATTTAGAGAAAGGTTAGCCGTTTGTTATAATTATGCGAACCGAAGCGGCATCCCTTGCGATTGTTCAGATACCCCGTTATTATAAAACACATATTTCTGCAACATGGGACATGTTTAGTTCTGTGACACTTTGTGCATATTTTCATGAAATTTCTACAATAAGGTAATATTTTAGGAGTAGCGAGCTAATCATTTATTAAGAATTTGCGAATGTTAGACTGTCAAGCATATGTGCAGGTTCATACACACTTGTGGCAAGCGGGTATATTATTGTAATTTGGCTGTATAAGCATGTAATTATTCTTATGCAAATAGTAATTAGAGGGAAAGAGACCAATAATGTTTTTTTGTTAATAACTAGGAGAACCAGTGGGGCATTCGCAACTAGGTACACTTGCGAAATGGTTATTGTACATAGAATATGTGTATTAAAATTTTGTTTTAACTAGAAGAAGACGCATAACAATATACGTGAGTATCAAGACAAGTTTTTATAAAAGACTAGAGTGACATGCTGCAGATCACGTAGGCAGTAATAAATTCGATAATTGTGTACGCAACTGGTATATTTTCAACCGTAATGACTATGTCTGTTCTTCATAGTTCCCACACATACAGGAGAGTGGATTTCATATAAAAGGACCTGTGTTTGTACAGAGGACTCAGACTGTATCTAGCTCTCAGATAGGTCTTACCTCATCATCGCCGTCTCCATACAGTTCGGAATATCCTAGAGCAAGTGGTTGGCGCCAGTTTCAATACGTATCGACTCCACTGGCTCATACAGGTGTTTCTCTGTAGAACCGATTTAGTCTTGTCTATTGGTAAAAAAAATTGCCGTTCCCCCAAACAGCTTGAAATACCCCAGAGCAAGTGGTTGGCGCCAGTTTCAATACGTGTGGACTTCACTGGCTCATACAGGTGTTTCTCTGTAGAACCCATTTAGACTTGTCTATTGGCAAAAAAATCCGTTCCCCCCAAACAGCTTGAAATACCCCAGAGCAAGTGGTTGGCGCCAGTTTCAATACGTGTCGACTCGACTGGCTCATACAGGTGTTTCTCTGTAGAACCCATTTAGTCTTGTCTATTGGCAGAAAAATTGCCGTTCCCCCAAACAGCTTGAAATACCCCAGAGCAAGTGGTGGCACCAGTTTCAATACGTGTCGACTCCACTGGCTCATACAGGGTGTTCCTCTGCAAAATCCATTTGTCTTCTGTGTTGGCAGTCGTTGCCGCCCATACATAGTGGCATTCATCTAAGCACAGGCCCGCCGCCTCGGAGGCCATTCACTGTATCCGCTCCATACAGCCCAGGTTCCCAACTATCCAGTAAATTTGGTCAGGGATAATAAGAGTCTCAGGGCTGCTTCAACATGGCTGATAGTTCGGCAGACTAGCTGGAAACAGCAGAAACCAGACAAAATAAGGGGTCAGCGCTAAAGACGGTGAGTGTACCTGTGCAAATAACTTATATCGCCCGCCCCCCCCCCCTTTTATTCAAGCAAGCGCAAAGTCCGCAAAACGAAAAATATCAATACTAGTTGTATGTATAGAAACTTTGTCAATAGGTATTCCCCATATGGGTTTAATCATTAGCACTCCTTCCCGATGAATATATCTAAACTAAACTTGAAGCCTGTAATCTTATTTATTTGTGTATTAGTAGCAGAATTCACTTGTGCATTTAAAAGGTCGCCAAATGCGATATATTTGAACTCGGCTTGAAAGCCGGAGTTTTGTTCATTTGCATATTGTGTAGAGAAATTATTTGCGCGTTTGAATGTTGCCAATTTAATACATTTAAACTGAAATTTGAAATTTGGAATTTTAGTTGTTTTGCGTGCTATATAGAGAAATTATTTGCGCGTTTAGATGTTGCCAAATTTAATATTTAAACTGAAACTTGATATCTGGAATTTGAGCTGTTTGCATACTGTGTAGAGAAATTATTTGCGCGTTTAGATGTTGCCAAATTTAATATTTAAACTAAAATTTGAAGTCTGGAATGTTAGCTGTTTGTATACTATAAAGAGAAATTATTTGCGCATTTAGATGTTGCCAAATTTAAAATTGAAACTGAAATCTGGAATTTTAGCTGTTTGCATACTATGTAGAGAAATTATTTGCGCGTTTAATGTTGCCAAATTTAACGTTTGAATTGAAACTTGAAATCTGAATCTTAGCTGTTTGCATACTATGTAGAGCAATTATTTGCGCGTTTAGAGGTTGCCAAATTTAATATTTAAACTGAAACTTGAAATCTGGAATTTTAGCTGTGTGCATACCATGTGTAGAAATTATTTGCGCGTCTAAATGTTGACAAATTTAATATATTTAAACTGAAACGTGAAGTCTGGAATGTTATTTCTGGTATATTAGTTTAAGAAATTATTTCTATATTTAGAACCAAATTTAAAGTTTCGAATTTTTATTTGTCTGTGTGTTCCTTAATGAGACTGCTGCATTCGAGCGCAGAAATCTTGTGGCCACTTTATATAATTTAAAGTGAAACTTGAAATCAGTAACTTTACTTGCTGGTGTATTACTTAATGAAATTATTTTTTGCATTTGAAAATAGGCGGCTTGTCCGCATTTAACGATATTTAACTGAAAACTTTAGATTGAAAATGCTATTTGTTCGTGCACCACCTAAAGAAATTATTTTTGTATTTGGGAAGTTAACATCTTGTCTTTACTTGAGAATTCTAAATTGTAAAATCAGTAGTATGGAGCTTATTATAATATGATTTAAATCTGAATCATGAAACCAGAATTATGTAGCTCTTTGTAATATCATTTAAATCTGTATAATGAAACCAGAATTATGTAGCTCTTTATAATACAATTGAAATCTGAATCATGAAGCCAGAATTCTGCAGTTTTTTATAGGATAATTTAAATCCGAATCATGAAGCCAGAATTATGTAGCTCTTCATAATACAACTTAAATCTGAATTGGGAAACCAGAAATATCTAGCTCTACATGATGTAAATTGAAGCCTGAAACTTGAATTAAAGGCATGCCATTTCATTTCTGTGTAAGATTGAAATTGAAACTTGAAGTCAACCATGTTGCGCCATTTTAATGCACTTTGAAACTGAAACTTGAAGTTAGTTACCTTATTGTTTTTCACATTTCCGATTGAAGTTATTCTGTACCTGAAAGAGACATCTAGGCTCTCCTTTGTGTATTTAAACTTGAGACTTTAGATTGAACGTATGTGGCGTGCACTGGACAGTGCGGACAAGGAAATGAAAGGGATTTAAACTAAGTGAAGTACCTTCCCCGGTGTTTTGACCAAGTTATGTAACTGTTCTCTTTGAATCTCGAAAGACCTTCAAGTGAAGCTTCGCTTTACGAAGTGCCAAAATCCGAATATCAAAGACCTCATCAAAAAGGCTATAGTCCATGAAAGACTTCGCGAATTTACAATCTAGGTATGAATAGGGCGAAGGGGCAACCTGAAGGTCAGTAATTAGCTGAAAGCCTTGTAAAGTACGTCATAACATTGGGTGAGGTAATAGTAGATTTGTTATCTTCGCCGTTTAGTCAGTAAACAGTGATTTGGCCTGAAATACAACAATGCCTTTCCCCTGCGTCTCATACAACTTGCACGTCCAAAACAAGAAAACTCGCAAGTGGTATTTGGGTGAACCTTTTACCTCCTGACCTGCTCGCATCCGAAAATTAGAGACCTCGCCAGAGAGGCATAGTCCAAGAAGGACACGGTAATTAAATTTATCTAGCACAATGGAAGGTGGAAGAGGCAATCCAAATGAGCAATGCGTCATTTCCCAGTAATTAATGGTCGTTAATATAATTGTCGCCCAACAGTGTGGCATTAAAAATAGAAATTAATATACTTAGCAAACAACCAATCAAAATTAATCAATTATAACAATATTTATTATATATATATATATATATATATATATATATATATATATATATATATATATATATATATATACAGGCTGTTTCAAAAAACATGCACCATCGCTCGTGGGGCAATTCCTTACTAAAAAATAAGAAAAAAAGTTCCTGTGCACATGGGCCCGGAAACGCATAGTTTCCAATATACAGAGAGTTGAATTTTAATTTTTTTTTAAATTTTTTATAAATAATTTCAAAACCACTGGATTGATTTTAATGAAACTTGGAACTTGAAAGTGTATTATGAAAGTGCATATTTTCAAGTGAAAATCTGCTTCCAACTGCGTCAGTGGCGTGCGTACGGGGTAACTGTAAAAATTCATTTGGGGAAAAAATATGTGCGCCACTGTCTTTTTCCAATTTTGATACATCAGTTATGAAGCTTATTACATAAGCCACAAAAGCTACCTCTTGGTATTTTTTCGCTCAGGGTATCCTCTAGGAGATATTATTAATTTTATAAAAAGGGGCAAAATACCGATTCGTTGGAGTAATGAAAACAGTAATCGTAAAGTGCCATGAAACTATAATTTTTGACAGTTCTCTAAATTCTACAATTTTGAAGTGCTTTGTAGGCGTCAAAAGAGTTTTCGTGCTATTCTTTAAATTTTGATACGGTGCAGTATTTTCGTTTTTAGTTATTTGTTGATACTGAGCTGCTCATTAATATTATTTCCTCCTCTCAAGATGGTTCTCATTAAGTACACTTCAGCGGATTTGACTGATATGTTGTTAATTTATGGACAAACAAATCAAAATGCTAGACAAGCTGTGCGAGTTTATCAGGAGACTTATCCGCAAAGAAGAATTCCTGACAAAAATATTTTCCCACGTATTGTAAGACATTTGAGAGAAACTGGTTCTTTAAAACCTTTAAAAGCTGACTCTGGACGCAGAAGATACCGCCGAACTGTACGAGTTGAAGAGGCAATATTAAATAGAGTTGAACGTGATCCTAGTAGGTACAAGTATGAGAATTATTGCCACCGAACTGGGTAATATTTCGGCGTCATCAGTTCACAGAACTCTAAAGGATCAAAGTTTATATCCCTATCATTTTACACGTGTCCAGGAACTTCTACCTAGAGACTTTCAACCAAGGGTAATGTTTTGTCAGTGGTTCTTAAACAAACTTAGGCACGACCAACATTTTTCTAAACGTGTACTATTTACTGATGAGGCGTCATTTACGCGAAAAGGTCGTAAATTTTCACAATTTACATACATGGGCCGATGAAAACCCACACTCTCTAAGAGTTGCAAATTCGCAGTATCAATTTTCCATCAATATTTGGGCTGGTATTATTGAAAATCATATAATTGGTCCTGTTGTTCTACCGAATCGTCTTGACCATGAATCATATTTAAACTTTTTACAAAATGATTTGCCGTTGTTACTACCGCTTTTTATGAGAAATGGTATAATTTGGTTCCAGCATGATGGTGCGCCCGCACATTTTGCAGCAGTTGTAAGAACATATTTAGCCAACACATACGGTCAACGATGGATTGTTCGTGGAGGTCCGGTGTCATGGCCACCTCGATCTCCGGACCTGAATCCTCTCGATTTTTATTTGTGGGGTCATTTAAAAGAAATAGTGTATAAAACACCAGTAAATACACGAGAAGAATTGTTGGGAAGAATAGAATATGCATTTGACAGCATTAGAGAAGATCAAAATATTTGCAGAAGAGTAAGAAGATTTTTGCGCAGAAGGTTAAATAATTGTAACGACGCTAATGGTGGTCACTTTCAACATTTTCATTAGCTTTGTTATTAAAGTCAATTGAGTAGTGTACAAAAAACAATAGTTTGGAAAAATCATGGTGTCTTTACGATTACTTTTTCATTTTTTATTTTTATTTTTTATTTATCATTTTTTATCAATGTTTGTAATATTCATTTCAATGTTTATCACCAATAAGTTTTACGTAGGTTAGTTATTTGCACGTTTATTGCTGTAATGTTTACTGTATGTTTTGTTTTTCATATTCTTATGGTTGCAGTAAACATATATTATTATTATTGTTATTATTACGCCGACTAATCGGTACTTTGCCCCTTTTTATAAAATTAATCATATCTCCTAGGGGATACCCTGAACGAAAAAATACCAAGAGGTAGCTTTTGTGGCTTATGTAATAAGCTTCATAACTGATGTATCAAAATTGGAAAAAGACAGTGGCGCACATATTTTTTCCCCAAATGAATTTTTACAGTTACACCGTACGCACGCTACTGACGCAGTTGTAAGCAGATTTTCACTTGAAAATATGTACTTTCATAATACACTTTCAAGTTCCAAGTTTCATTAAAATCAATCCAGTGGTTTTGAAATTATTTATAAAAAATTAAAAAAAAAATTAAAATTCAACTCTCTGTATATTGGAAACTATGCGTTTCCTGGCCCATGTGCACAGGAACTTTTTTTCTTATTTTTTAGTAAGGAATTGCCCCACGAGCGATGGTGCATGTTTTTTGAAACAGCCTGTATATATATATATATATATATATATATATATATATATATATATATATATATATATATATAATATATATATATATATACATCCGAAAAATGTCCATTGTTATCCTCAATCTGCCTACTCCTTGGATTGGTGTATAAAACTTGGTTTAAGGATTTACAAGACCTCAATGTGTCTACTTCTTAGAGCGGTGTACAAGGGTAAGTTGGGTTGTTATGATTCGATTCTGGGGCTTCAATCTGCTTACTCCATAGATCTCACTAATACTCGTCTCAGTGTATTTAACCCTAGACTTAAGAGTAACCTGAGTACCGCTTAGTGGTGTTGTGTTATTTTTAGTGAAGTGTCTAGTTGTATAGTGAAATAGGTGTATTTATTGTACTAAATAAATTAAAATTATATTCTATTCCACCGAGTATAGTTAGTAAATACAGATGTAGGTAGGTACCTTTTCTAGCTTTCTAGCTTCACAAGTCCACTTGTAAAATTAGAGAAGTCTCTACATCTGTGAATGGTGTCACCAAGTAAGTGCAATAAAATTTAAAGAAGTATCGTTACTCCTAATAGAAGGTTGAAACCAAATATGTTCGAGATAATTGAGATTTATTTTATTTTATTATAAATATTGTTATATTATCACATACGTAAAACTTCAATGGCATGCTTCTGTTTGACTGGCGACCAGGGCGGTGATCTAATTATCTCACATATGTAGATCCCGGTATCTTTTGAAGTTACGTGAGTAAATTCCAAAGAACCATTTTTCCAGAATATTATGCGTTCTGGAAAAATAACAGTATCATTGGTACTATCCCCAATTAAAATGTTGTCTCTATACCATCTAACTGCTGATACTAGGGGTCCATCTGAAAAACGAAATGTAAAATATATTTTATGCTTATAGAATGTTCTAAAATATGTTTATATTAATCAGGCTATTAAAGCGATAAGATAATATCACAAATAAACAGATTTCAAAATAAAAAGTCCGGGTAGCACCTTGCGCTCCAAATGCTTAAAACCCATTTGAAGTTTTGACCAATAAGTTTAACCAAATAAAGTCCATTTTCATGCAGCTTTTATGTTGCAATTATTGTGTGAGCTAATTAAAATATATGGGCTGAGCCAAATCCTTGCTTTTTAAGCCAAATTTAAATTATATCTCATATAGCATCTAGATAAACAAAATTAATAATAAAAAAATATATCTGAAAAAAACAGACAGCTTTTATTACCTATTTTTAGTGAGTTTTCTTTAAAAAAATTCACTATTGAGGCGATGCCAACTTTTGAATTTTGAAAAAAAATCTTCAAATGAGCGCGAACTAGGCCCCCTAGAACCCATATCCAGGGCCACTTTAAATTTTTAAACGTGGAACAGAAAAGAAAGTTGCTTATTCTGAAGTATTGTTATATGGAAAGAAATACGAGGCAGTAAAGGTTTTGGGTGAAATTTTAGATGGAGAAAGAAAGAGGCAGAACTAAAGTTGAAAATTAATATGTCAAAATTTGAAGTACCTATGTTATTTAGAGGATAGCTGTCAAATATTTTTCGAATAACGTTTTTATTATTATTATATATATATATATATATATATATATATATATATATATATATATATATATATATATATATATATATAGTATTCAGTTTTTGTGATGGTAATATTGTTATTTACTTAAAAAATTGCGGGATAGCTATCAGTTGCAAAATAAAGACTCTTTCTTAATTGCCGAGCTTTCAGAATAGTTTATTTCCTTTCTCGAGGATATATCGCGAGTTTCACTTGAACAAATTATTGAATAAGAAACATGAAAAAACAACCTTTTTGAACATTTGAGTTAAGTCGAAAGGTTGTTTGACTTTTGACTTCAGGCAATAAAGGTTCAAAAATGTTGTCTTTTCATGTTTGTTATTCAATTCAAGTGTGTGTGTGTTTTGTTTCTTTAACGTCGGCCTATTTCCGCGACTATGGCCAATCACCGACGCCAGGGAGCAGTTTCACCTCACTATCCTGGAAATTTTGCCGAACCCCTGCCTTTCTGTAAGGAGGATATGGATCTTTAACGTGCCCAACATCGCATGGACACGGGACCGACGGCTTTACGCCCCCTCCGAAGGGCGAAACGTGCAGATATTCAACTTGCTCAAATACAATGCCAGAACCTCGGTTGATGTTAATTTTACAGTTTGTACTAAAAAAGTGAAAGGAGTACGCCGGGATCGAACCCAGTACCCTTCGGTTCAGAGGCACACGTTCTTACCCCTGAACCACCGAGGTTCTATTCAATTCACGTAAAACTCGCGTTATATCCTTGAGAATGGAATAAACTATTCCGAAAGCTCGGCAATTAATAAAGAGTCTTTAATTTTGCAACTGACGGCTATCCCGCCATTATTTAAGTATATATATATATATATATATATATATATATATATATATATATATATATATATATATATATATATATATATATATATATATATATATATATATATATTTATCTATTAATTATACATTGTGCGATACAAATAAGCGAAGCTTGTGCTTGCATAAAACACAATTTATAGCATAGATGTAAAGTCCAAACATAGTTAAATGTAAAATAATATTCACTTGCACTCTGTCAGTTTTGTAAAATTTTAACTTTTCTTCTGCTTCTGCTCACAAAGACTTCCGTGATAACCTCCAAGGTTAATGCTTTACCTTGCAAAATCCTAATCAAATTCATATCCAAAATCTATTAAAACGTTATTTAAATTGGAGCACAATAATTTTGACATTGTCACTTGACATAAGTAAAAATAAGTAAGTGAAAAAATAATGTGCCGATTCTGATCAAATTTTCTGAGTACCTTCCTTTTGTAATTGGTTTGGATAAGTTCGTTAGCCAGCAAAATGTGCGCAGGTTCTCCTGAAAATTTTTCTGTTTCCTTTCGGAAAAAAATTATCTCCAGAAATAACAAAGCAAGGGCAACTAAATTTGATACGCGTGTTTGTATTATAAAGGGTGAACCACAAACCACATTTAGGTTTGTAAGTTTAAAGGCAAAAAAGTTATGGGTATTTAAAGAAAACAAATTTGGAATTTTCCTCAAAATGTCAAAGTCGCGTTTTGAAACGTCAAAATTCGTAACATTTAGCAAAGAACCTAAAACAAATACGGATTATGTAAAGAAAATGTCGTAAGAAGAGTGTTCTATAAACCCTTAAGTTTCGGATTTCACCGTCATTGTCCTTTACCAAAATATTTCCAGAGATGTCATTTCAAATAGACCCTTTCTCTGATGCTTTGGAGGTCGTTTTAGTTAAGCTTATGGTTTAACGGTTTATACTTTTTAGCTAATTTTCGTAGAAAAAAATCGTTAATAAGGAGACCGCGACTTTTGAATTTTGAAGAGATTTCTTCAAATGAGCGCAAAGTAGACCCTCTACAATCCATATCCGGGTTTAGTTTCCGTTTTTATCTGTTTACATATACACAGGTTGACGCATTCCTACGGTAAAGCTCAATATAATTGTACGTGAAAAAGTTGTATTTATTATTGTTAGGGTGCCTTGAGCTGCATTTTATAAAATTATTTTGACAATCACAGGTGGCCCATAAGTCGTCGGTCATACCTAGAGTTTTTTTGAAACACGCTTATATTAGTGCATTTTTGCATTTTTTTAAATCGAAATATGATGCATGTTTGTAGGAAAAAATCGAGGTGCAGTAAGTGCGTTTTGGTAGCGAATTTTCATTAAATGCTTCAAATTTCAATAACTCAATTGCTATTAACCCAAGGTTTGTTGGCTAGGAAACCAGTTTTCTCGGAAACATTTAAAGTTTATTTTCGGAAAATTTTTGTTCATTTTCAAACAACCAGTTATTTTGATAAAATATGGTACATTTGGCATACATATGGTATACTATATAGGTTTTACCGGTAACCAGATTTATCCCTGCTTACATTAGAAAGACATATTTGCTATTTTTATGAAAATTTACTGCCATAACGCACTTGCTGCGTCCAGACATTTTTATTGTTGTTTTGGCTGTACTGATATACTCAAAGGATATGACGCTGCAGTTTAAACATTTTTTCTGGACTTCTTACTGGGTGAAAAACATTTATGTTAAAAGAGTAATATAGACCATGGCATTGTTTGTCAGTGTACAAATTTACAGAGACAAACAGCTTTTATTACCTATTTTTTCATATTATTGTCAACTGTCTGTACCGGTGATCTCAAAGGATATGACGCTGGAGTTTAATTTTTGTCTGTATTTCCTACGGGGTGACAGACATTTCTGGTACAACGGTTATATAGACCGTGTGTTTGTTAATAACTATACTAACTTCCAGAGACAGACAACTTTTATTACTTGTTTTTTTTTATTATTGCAAATTAGCTGTACGACGATCTCGAGATGGAGATTCCTTCGAGATCGTCGGTTTTCTAAAGTATCCTCAAGTAGAGCCTTGGTAGTCAAGTGGTGAGAACATTTCTGGTACAACAGTAATATAGACCATGTCATTGTTTCTAAGGGTACAAACCTCCAGAGACAGACAACTTTTATTACCTATTACTTCCACATCGTCACACCTTTGGAAGTATCGCATTGGCAACAAAAGGTTAAAAAAAAATTTCGTCGCTTAAACTATGTAAAAAGTACCAAAACATATATAAAACTTGATTTGGGAACGACATTTATTTGTGTGTCGGTCTGTGGCTCTATCGGTCTGTTGGTCTGTCGGTCTGTTGGTTTGTCGGTCTGTATGTCAGTCTGTGTGTATCCTCGATCACTTTAGAACGAATTGAGATATCGTCTTCAAATTTGGTATATAGTTAGCACGCGACAAACGAACGATGTGGATTGTTTTGGGTAAAATGGCTGTAGGAGGTAGGGGATGAATAGGGGGTGATTTGGTAAAAATTGATATTTTTTCATTAAAACTCGAGTAATATAACGTTTTAGGGTTTACTTATTACAAAACTTTTAATTTCATCAAACATCTGGTATTCTGTGTTGACATTAAATTAGGGACTGAATGTGTGGGGACGGATTATTGTTTATGAAAATTTCGTATTTTTTTTGCTAAAACGGCGCAAAATGTGTCAAAACATATAGAAAACTTGATTCTGGAACGAACATTTTTTTGCCTGTCGGTCAGTCGGCCTGTCGATCTGTCGGCATGTACGTAGCCTGTCTGTTAATAGACGCAATAACTTTCGAACGAATTGAGATACCATCTTCAAATTTGGTATCCAGTAGCACCCGACAAAGGAACGCTTCGAATTGTTTTTTGGTGAGATTGCCGCAGGGGGTAGGGAATAAATAAGGAGTGATTTGGTGAAAATTGACATTTTTTCAATAAAACTCAAGTAATATAACGTTTCAAAAGTTTATAGGTACATAGGAATACAACTATTTTTTTGTGGTCAAGTCATGGGCCCTTAATTCATTCCATGAGAATGTCGTTTTGAACAGAATAAATTAGCACAGCTATGTGGAAGTTATGATTCAATTTGCAGCACCTCTTTTTATTATTGTTAATGGGCTGTACCGATGATCTCAAAGGATATAACGCTGTAGTTTAATTTTTTCTGGACTTCCTACGGGGTGACAAACATTTTTGTTATAACAGTAATATAGACTTTGCCATTCTAGAAACTTCCAGAGACAGACAACCTTCACTCCCTATTTTTTACTATTGTCAACTGACTACCGATGATCTCGAAGGATATGACGCTGAGTTAATTTTTTTCTGGACTTCCGACAGGTGACAAACATTTCTGGTACAACAGTAATATCGATGTGTTATTGTTTATAAGTGTACAAATTTCCAGAGAGAAACAACTTTTGTTACCTATTTTTTTATTATTGTTAATTGTCTGTACCGATTGTCACGAAGAATATAAGATTGCAGTTTAATTTCTTTTCTGGACCTCCTAAGGGGTGACACACATTTCTGTGACCACAGTGATACAGACCATGCCATTTGTTTATAAGTATACAAATTTCCAGAGGCAGACAACTTTTATTAACTGTTTTTTATTACTGTCAATTGGCTATACCGATGATCTCTAAGGATATGACGCTGTAGTTTATATTTTTTCTGGACCTCCTATGGGGCGACAAACGCTTATGTTACAATAGTGATATAGACAATGCCATTGTTTATAAGTGTACAAATTTCCAGCGACAGACAACTTTCATTACTTAATTTCTTATTATTGTCAACTGGCTGTACCGATAGTAGGTATGGCGCCACTTGAGCCAGTCAGGGAGTGAGGGTAGCCTCCCCTCCCCCACTTCCAAGATGGCAACTGACAATTTACAACTGGCAGTTGACAGCTGACATGTGACACCTGACATTCCAAGATGACGGCTGACACTTAACATCTGACATGTGACACTTGACATTTGTGACACCTGACATTCCAGAATTGCGTATGACATCTGACAGTTGACAGCTGACATGTGATATTTGACATTTATATTATTTCTACGGAACTTTCTCTAGGGAATTTTTTATGCTTTTAAAAAACCAAACGGATCGGGACAGATGCGAACGTCGGAACTTCAGATGAAAGTCCGACGCGCTTTCCTCTGAGCTATATCGCCACTTGTTATTTTACTCATTAATGTATTAGTTAGAATACTTAAATTCCTATCTTGTTAATTGTTTATACTCGTATATACATCATATATATATATATATATATATATATATATATATATATATATATATATATATATATATATATATATATATATATATGTGTGTGTGTGTGTGTTAAATAACCAAATAGTTTTATTTAATGTTAGCCATAAACAAACACTTAAATAATTAACATGTTTAAATAAAAGCTCATATTTTTGTTATTATACGAACTAACTCCACGGATGGCTTTTTATTAGATGAATGAGTAGTCCTTACTAAAAGGCGCTAAATCTGTGGAATTTATTAACTTTAAATGAATCCGGATGAGTGATGTTGACAGATGGCACAAATGTTAGGAGGTGCCCAACTCCAATAACAAGTTGTTTGTTACACAGATTTAAAAATTGTTTAAAAGATGGCTGATGTTATATTAAAGTGGTTGTTGAGAACTAACGATGGTGTTATTGGTATTAATGACTTGCAAAATTCTGTTAAAAAGTACTAACCTCGGTACATAAGAAGGTTGCTGAGTGATATATATGGGACCGCGATACAGGTTGACCGAAAAGTATTACGTGATTTTAAAGATATATATATATATATATATATATATATATATATATATATATATATATATATATATATATATATTGTATCCATGATTTTAAGTATGATAGTTTAATGAGAACTAATCATGAATTTTTGTCAACCCTTTATTCCGATAGGAAACAGATTTTGGCTCTTAAGATTTGTCACTTACAGCGTCTTAAAGATAGCTCTATGCGTCCCAACAATTTCAAGTTCAGCGATCATGTCTTCCATGAGAGGCTGAAAAATCTTTCTGCTTTCAACGGTTTCGATGCCCCTCAATTATCCTTGCTTAGCCAGGGTATAAAATTTGCTGTTCCTCCAAAACTGAAGTCTTGGGTGTTTGAGACTGTCAAGGATGCGGAGGGTTTCTTGAGAAGGTTCAGGGTTGGAAATGCGGATTTTCAGCGTGGTAAGGTTTCCGAGATTATTTCCAGGTTTAGGGCTTCAGCCTCAGACTTTTGCCCATTCAGTAGGGTTGTCTCTTCTCTGAGAAGAACTATCGCTGATAACGAGCTCTTTCTTTCAAAAGCTTTCAACATTGTGTTGTTGTCTTGAATAAGACAGACTACATTTCTAAAGTTCTCACTTTCCTTAGAGATAATGGGATTTCAACCATTAACTATGACCCACTCCCTTCCTTTGCTTCTAAGTTCAAGAAGGTTTTCGATAAGTAGGCTCCCTCGATTTCTGAAACATATAAACAGTTGTTCCCCATGAACCATATTATTCTATACGGCCTCTCCAAAATTCACAAAGAGGGCTGTCCCATCCGCCCGGTGGTATCTTTTGTTGGTTGCATCTCTTACAGGTTATCGAGGTATCTTTCTACCCTCTTGATGTCGGAGTTGACTTTCCAGTCACCTTACTCTGTTAAGAATGCTTCAGAATTGATAGATAGACTCAGTAACGTAGAACTGAGAAATAATTCTATATTGGTATCGTTCGATGTCTCTAAGCTTTTCTCCAGTGTCCCAGTGAATCAGACTCTCCCACTCTTGAAGAATTTACTCACCTCTTCCTTATTTGGCATTGAATCCCCGAGGGCTCTATGGTTTGGTCAAGGTCTGCTTGACTCAGAATTTCTTCTCGTTTGATGACAAAATTTTCGTCCAAACAAATGGTCTCCCCATGGATAACCCATTGTCACCCTTCTGCGCAGAGGTATTCATCAGTTTCTTTGAAAGGGAACTGGTTTTCAGAGACTATAACCCCTACTTAAGGTATGTTTCTTCCTGGTCACGCTATGTTAATGACATTTTGGTGGTCTGGTCTGGCACCGTAGAGAGCTCCACCTGTTCCAGGGTTAGCTCAATTCCCTGCACCTGAACATCTATTTAACGAAGGAGTTGGAAGCGGAGTCGTCCATAAGCTTCCTCGACCTGAAGCTGAAGAGGTCCAGCCACAGCATTTTGTTTGACATTTATAGAAAGCCCACTCAGACGAACCATCTCATTCCATTAAAGTCGTGCCATCATATGTCCCACAAGATGGCTTTTCTCAGATTTTTGGTTGACAGATTGTTTAGAATCCCACTGTCGGGGATTGACTTCATCAGAGAATTAAACCTCATCAAACAACTCGCAGTCAATAACGAGTACCCACTCAACATAGTCGATAAGTTGGTCAACAGAAAGAACCGTCAGCTCTTGATAGAAGCGAGCACCAGTCTACCCCTCGCTCAACCTGAGAGGATATCGTATTTTCCGTTCACTGTAGTCCCGTTTCCAATGCCGTTGTCAAGACTCTCAAATGTGACAATGTCAGGTTTTCTTTTAAGTCTTTGAACACCATCAACAATTTATTCATTCAAAACAAGGATAACATCCCAGACCTGATGAAGTCGGGTGTTTATTTCTTAAAATGTGGTACCCCCGGTTGTAAAGCTGTCTATATAGGAAGACCTGGAAGATCTTTAGGCACCAGAGTCACGGAACACCTTAGGAGCAGAAACCAGCTCAACAATGACACATCAGTATTTGGTTGCCATTTGAGGGAGAGTAGCCACAGCTTCAACAAAAATACAGATGCTAGAATCTTGCACCCTTCAAGCTTTGGCGTAGAACAATTCGTCCTAGAAGAAATTGAGATTTTCAAACATTCCAAGTGTCAAACCAGTTAAGTTTTGAACTTGTCCAACACGGATTTAAATAACTTTCCTTTATTCTATAACCAATTGGTGTAATAGTGCTGCTGAACTATATGGTTTTTCTACATGACCATGAGCATTATGTTTTGAAGATGGCCGCTTTATAGCTCCCCTACCATTCCTTGCTCTTTTGTCATTGACATTTCGCTTCTGACTCTTCTTTCGCACCTGCTCCGGTGCACTCTGCCCGTTTTCAAGTTCACATAATGGCCGCCCTTCATCATGGCTGTTAAAATCGCCGATCTTTTGCATTGATTTTTGTCCTTGAAGACATTTTTCTGGCATTATGCAGATGTAGTGTTGCATGGCCTCTGGCATAATGGATGATGTTGTGACCTGTTAAAACCTTCATGTATAGTTTCGAGATCAATTTTTTGAGATTTGTTCAAGTGAGTATGGCTCATTTCTTTTTCACTTGTTTTTTTCACAGTTTTCTTTGCCTTGATGGTTCTCATTGGGTTTCTTGCTTGACTTTGCCTGCCTGCTGTGTTGTTTAACCTGTCAGTTTCACTCATTGGCTTCGCTTTTTTGCCTCTACAGTAGACTTGTTTATTTTAGTGTTCAAAAATATCAATTATTATACTTTGACAGTTTTGTGTCTTTCAGTACTTTTTAGTTGATTGATGCTTTTAGCATTGTTAACGTAGTTTGCATGTTTAACTTAACCTTTTAACTGTTGTTACTGTATCTGTGGTTTTTTAGATTTTTTAGATTTTGACTCGAGTGTTGGTCGATGTTTTTCTGTGTGACTTGTGACCTTTGAGTTTTCTATGAGGATCACCTTGTCATCATTGTGCTCGGACATGCACAATTGCCTACCGGAAAAACTAACGTTTTTCTGACAGACCCGTCTTGTTTATGTTTGTAGATTTATCCCCTAAAGATGACCTCTTGGAGTGTCGAAACGCGTCGGGAGTAAGAGAAATCTGAAGTCTGGAGGAGAAGCCGCTACATTCAACGTTTAATTACATTACTTTGCTAGCGTACTTTTAGATCAGGCTCGCAGTCAAATTTCATTACTGAAGGCTTGTGTCAAAAACTGCAATTAAAAACTATTCAAACAGACATGACTGTGCTAAGTATTACGCACTCTACATCTAAGGTACAATTAAAATGCAGCTTAGAAATTCAGGCACGTTGTAATAATTTTAAGCTTAATAGGTTATGTTTAGTTGCACCAAAAATAACAATTTCTCTATCTCAGGCTACAAGTCTGAACATTCCCGCGGGGCACAATTTAGCAGATCCGGCTGTTCATAAACCAGGGGAGATAGATATATTACTTGGGGCTAATCATTTTTGGGATTTGCTCTATGTAGGACAAATTAGCTTAGGAAAACATTTACCCATTCTTCAAAAGAGCAGGTTAGGTTGGATAGTCTCAGGCCCCATATCAAGCAAATTTATTAAACAAATAAATTATAACTTTTCTCAAGTGAATGAAATACAAAAACAGTTGAGTAGATTTTGGGAAATTGAACAAGAAAGTAATAAATTGTGAGACTTATTATGTCGAAACTACTACACGAAACAAACAAGGCAATTTTGTTGTTTCGTTTCCGATGAAAGAATCTCTTGATAAGTTAGGCGAATCACGTGACCAATCAGAAAAAAGGTTTTTAGCGTTAGAAAGGAAATTATCTAAAAATAATTTTATAAAAGACCTATATGGAAAGTTTATGGACGAATATATCGCTTTAAACCACATGACTGAAGTTACTAATAAAACAGTTGATATATGTTATTATTTACCGTATCATGGGGCTTTTAAGGAAGATAGTTATACAACGAAATTAAGGGTGGTGTTTAACGGGTCTGCTACAACTACTTACGGTTATTCCTTAAATGATTTACAAATTGTAGGCCCTACAATACAACCTGATTTGTTTTCTATTTTAATAAGACTTAGGGATGGTCATTACGCGCTGTCTGTCGATATAAAAAAATGTATAGAATGGTGCTTGTACATCCAGAAGATAGATCACTTCAAAGAGTCTTGTGGCTATCAAGCTCTAGTCAGCCAATTAAATCATATAATTTAAACAATGTTACATATGGGACTGCCGCAGGCCCTTTCTTAGCTATTCGAAGTCTTTTCCAAATTGGTATTGATATCGAAAATTCACATCCAGATTTATCAGTTATAATAAAACGGAACTTTTATGTAGACGATTTATTATTTAGTACAAATAATCTTGATCAGGCTAAAGAAATATATAATTTTTTACCTGAAATATTATCACAAGGCTGTTTTTTGTTACGTAAGTGGATTTCTAATGATCCAACAATTTTAGAACGTATAGGGGAGGACGATAAGCCTGTAAATTTATTAAACCTTGGTTTGCATGAAAATACTAAAACCCTAGGTGTATTCTGGAATAACAAAACTGATAATTTAATGTATTCTATTACAAATTCATCTTTAAAGGTAGTTACGAAATTATACTGTCTGAAATATCACAAGTATTCAACCCGCTGGGATTATTAAGTGCGACAACGATAATTCCAAAAATGCTATTACCTGTTGTACACAAAATAGTGTAAATTTCACGATCAATTGCCGCTATTAAATAATTTAAACATCTAGACATATTACATGCAAAGATCCTTTACCTGTTGAACTTCATGCATTTTCGGATGCCAGTATTAAGGCCCACGGAGGCTGTATATATATTCGCTCGGTTTATAAATATGGTAATAATGTGTTTCTAAATTTGTTATGTGCTAAAAGTATAGTTGCCCCAGTTAAACAACAAACATTACCTAGACTCGAACTTTTAGGTGCTTTGTGTGTAGTCAAGCTTACTAGCTTACTATCTACTGATAAAATACGAAAATAATTAAACATTCAAATTAGGTCTTGTACATTTTGGTGCGACTCAACACTTGTGCTGGGATGGTTAAAAATCCCTACTAACAAATTGAAAACGTTTGTTTGCACTAGAATAACTGAAATTTTAGAGATTACTGAAAATGATATTTGGCGTCATATTCCGACAACATCAAATCCTGCAGACCTGGTATCTGGCGGTGTGGTGCCTTCAGACTTATTAAATTCCAAAATATGGTTTCATGGGCCAGCGTGGCTTTTAAGTAATCATTTCTGTTGGCCCACTTTAAAAAACATGGGTTCAGATCTTCCAGAAGCGAAAAAGGAAACTGATGTGTTAGTTAATATTCTTAAAGATAGCGATAGTAGTGAAATAGATGTATTTAATTTTAGTAGATATAATGATTTAAATGATTTAGAAAGAATTGTGAAACGTTGCTTTAGATTTAAGAATAACTGCATTGGTTCTAAAGAAGATAGAACAGTCGGGCCATTAATGCCCATTGAAGTTAATATTGCGCTAATGTGTTTAATTAAAAGGGCACAGCTGGAATCGTTCTCCTTAGAGTTGCAAGATTTAGGAAATAATAAAGAAATTCCACAAATGTTAAGTTTAAATCCGTTTTTAGATTCAAGCGGAATATTAAGGGTAGGCGGTGGGCTAAGTAACTCTAATTTTAAATTTGATGTCACCCAATTTTATTGTCAAGGAATCACAAACTAACATTTTTTTTAAGAGAACATAAAAGATTATTACACCTTGGACCACAGCAATTGTTAGCTTCTATTAAAGAACGGTTTTGGCCTACATCAGGCAGGAACATTGCCAGGCAGACCGTTCATTAGTGTACAAACGGTTTTCGTGTACATCCAAAAACAATTAACCCAATCATGGGAAATTTACCAGTGTCTCGAATACAACCTGCATTGCCATTTGAAACTGTAAGGGTTGATGTTAAGGGAGCGTAGGGATACTTGGAGGAGTAACGTCGTAGAACTAAGCGTATTTGAACTTTTGGTAACGGTTTAATTATAAATTTAATATTTACAGGAAACTCAACAATAACATTATAATAATAAATGAATGAACTTACGTAGATTGTGACATGATGACTATTAATTTAACAATATTATGTTTACATGATTAATTTATAAGTATCGCGACGTTATATCTGAAGCAATCTAATATTTACCGTCTACATTTTAGAAACGTATTTAACTTACTGATTCTTGCTCTGACTAAATCAATCTCATTTATATTTACAAAACAATAACACTTATTTGATTCTTCATTAGTTTTACGGCCTTCCGAATTGCTGACTGCAACATTCCTGGATATCTTGCAATTTTGCTTTGTTTATTGTTTATATACTGAATGTGATAATTTCAATGTCAATTCGTACAATGCTGACCTCTAATTAACTTCAATATTTACATCCCTTGCTTAAAGAATTAAACTGAACTACTTTTAATTATAATTTTAGTGTTTTTTAACAATTATGTTTTTTCTTCTATTACGGCCTTTAGGAAGATATCCTGTTCTCTGAACATTCTGCCGAGTCAACAAAATGACGGCTCGCTGAATGGCTCTGACCTGAATGTTTGATTTATCTTGACCTAAGTTGGCACTAATTATAATGATCGAAAGAATGTTAATTTGTATAGTCCCTAGGGTGAGAATTTGAACTACTACTTTGATCAATGTAGACAACCTTAGGTATGTTACTGGACTTAATAATAAAATTAATAATTTTGGATTCAATCCTACGTATGATAATGGAAATCACAATAATAAACATAATATAACTATGCATACCACTCTATGATGGTAATCGTAATAATAATTAAATTAATCTTTTTGAATACAACCTTACGTTAGATAATCGACATAATAATAATTACAATTACAATAGAATTAGGTATACCACTTTATGATGGTAATATAATAAATAAAATAATATTTTGAATACAATCCTACGTTTTATCGTCGATATAACTAATTAAAATAATATAATTATGTATACCATTCTAGGAGCGTAATATAATTACTAATGATTCAGATGATCTAATAATTTATTCTCCCTTTCTGGTGATGGGTTGGATACGTCACTTCGACTTCCTTCTGGTGTCTCTCCTCCATGTTGTCTTGTGGTTGCTTCCCCTGCTAAATGAGTTGACGAACTGTCTCTGCTTTGCTTGCAGAGCTCTTCCCACTCCACAAAATCCAGCCACGCTGACCCTGAGTCGTTTTGGAGTGCTTTACCATTGACCCTTGACTGGACTTGACCACGCAGCGGCCATTGTTTGGTTGTTACCATGTGCCCTGCGTGTACTTTCTTCCTCTTGAACTTCCATCTAAACCTGTGCTTCCATTGGCGGACATGCACTTTATACCCATATACCTTGTACTTTTGTTCTGTTCGTGAGCCCTCCATTTTTACTGGATGGCCCTTGTATCCTTCGTGGCCTCTGCCCATTTTTGCTTGTCCCTGCGTCTCACCTCCATACTTCACCCCAGTGTGTGTAAATACCTGGGTGGTTGTACTTCGTATTGTTCTAACTTTACCAGTCAACTGTTTCGTGGTTTGTTTCTTGGAAGCATTGGTCAAACCATTAACTTTTACCCTTGATGTGGTCGCTGTTTCTTCCCGCCTTGGTTGACTAATCCAAAATTTTCGAATTTTCAGCTTGGCAACCATTTTTGATTTGTTGCTGGACCATTTTCTATAAAATTATTTCTTTCCTATCTTCGTTTCTATTGGGACTTTTTCTATTTGTAATACTGCTTGTTTTACTTCTTGTACTTCTTTCTTCCCCTGTATTATTGATGCCTCAAAATTTAATAAATTGCTCCCTCTACTTTCATTTGATTTCTCCGCCTCTGATTTGGCTCCAGATATGAGATTATCTGGATAACTTTTTAAATTAACTATTTCCTGCTCGTTTTTGGCTCGTTCTATCTCTGGTATTTCTTTACTTAACTTTAAATTAAATATTTCTTGCTTGTCTGTGGCTTCTTTTACTTCTGATATCTCTTTACTTGAGTTTAAATTAAATATTTCTTGATCGTTTTTGGCTTCTTCTACTTCTGGTATTTCTTTACTTAATTTTAAATTAAATAGTTCATGATTACTTCTTGCTTTTTCAACTTCTGGTATTTCTTTACTTAAATTTAAATTAAATCTTTTTTGCTTGTCTGTGGCTTCTTTTACTTCTGGTACTTTGTTTTCGAATGGAAACTCAACTTGTAAATTAAAATTTTTTATGATTGCTTCTTGACGCTAGTTTTGCGTATAATTCCTCAACTGTTGAATCTATTGCCTTCTGGACTCTTTCTTGGAATGCTGTCCGTTCCTTATACTTGCATGTGAAGATTGGTACTTTAATTTTTGGTAATTTGAATTCTGGAAACAGTGCTGAATAGCGGTGTGCTTCTTTGTTAATTGCTCTTTTCAGCTTAACCATGGCGTTATCGTACCATTGACTTAGCGTCAAATGAGCTTCATCTAGATTTTCTGATTCTGTTATTCTATTCATATACATTATGTTATCTTCAATTTTGTCCCATTGCCTATCTAAGTTTCCTATTATGATTTCAAATTTGATATGTATATCGTCATCGTTCATTTTTTCTGCTTCTTCTAATTTTTGGATAAATTTGTTTACCCGTAATTTTAGTTCTCTCGAACGTCTTGTGATTTTTATTTTTAGTTCCTCCATTGCTTCCTTAATTTTAATTGGTTTAATAATTATTTGTGGTTTTGTTACCTTGTCTGATGCTTAGTTCTTCTTTTTGATTTTGATTATTGGTTGCCTGTGACCTATATCTTGCCTTTAACCCTGTATTGTTGCCTTTGACCCTGTATATTTGCTATATATTGGAACTGACCTTCTTTTGGTGCTGCCCTGGACTCTTCTGTCCTGTATTTTTGCTTTATTGGAAGTGACCTTCTTTTGGTGTTGCCCTAGACTCTTCTGTCCTGTATATTTGCTTTATTAGAACTGACCTTCTTTTCGTGCTGCCCTGGACGTTTTCTGTTCTGTATATTTGCTTTATTGGAACTGACCTTCTTCTGGTACTGTCGTGATTATTTTAACTAAAATAAAGGGTATTTGGAGACTTGGATTAAAGAATATTTGATAAGGTTTTTAATGAGCACTGTATTTTCACTGGCACTGGTTACTTTTTTGTCGAAGGACCATGTTCTTCAACTAGTCTTGGCTTCGAGGGACCATGTTACGGAAGTAGAGGATAAATTATAGGATAAAATCGTCGAACTAGCCACATATATAGACATAGGTAACGGGATAATGTAAACTATATTAACTCACAAAACTTAACAGTAATATTATTAACTAACAAACATTGAACTTACGTAGATTGTGACATGATGACTATTAATTTAACAGTATTATGGTTACATGATTAATTTACAAGTATCGCGTCGTTATATCTGAAGCAATCTAATATTTACCGTCTACATTTTAGAAACGTATTTAACTTACTGATTCTTGCTCTGACTAAATCAATCTCATTTATATTTACAAAACAATAACACTTATTTGATTCTTCATTAGTTTTACGACCTTCCGAATTGCTGACTGCAACATTCCTGGATATCTTGCAACTTTGCTTTGTTTATTGTTTATATACTGAATGTGATAATTTCAATGTCAATCTGTACAATGCTGACCTCTAATTAACTTCAATATTTACATTCCTTGCTTAAAAAATTAAACTGAACTACTTTTAATTATAATTTTAGTGTTTTTTAACAATTATGTTTTTTCTTCTATTACGGCCTTTAGGAAGACATCCTGTTTTGCAGGTCCATTAATAATTAAGGATCGAAAGAGGCGTGGTTACAAGACCTCCAAGGTTTATATTTGCATATATGTATGCTTTGTTACAAAAGCTATGCACCTTGAACTGGTCAGTAGCTTATCGACTGATTAATTAATCCTGTCACTTGGAGGTTTTGCATCTCCAAGAGGCAAACCGTTGTATATTTATTCTGACAACGGTACAAATTTTGTTGGGGCAAATTCATAGTTGATTGAATTAACAAAAAATTTTAATTGTAAAAGAGTTGATATTATAAGGTCTTGTGCGAACGAAGAGATAAATTAGCATTTTATACCGCCATCATCACCTCACTTCGGAGGGTTATGGGAGTCAGGGGTACGTTCCTGTAAAGCTCATTTAAAACGGGTTGTAGGTAATGCGATATGAACTTTTGGAGAAATGTACAGTTTGCTTGTACAAATTGAAGCAGTCCTTAATTCCCGACCTTTGTCACCTCTGTCATCAGACTCAAATGATTTGAACCCTATCACTTCTGCTCACTTTTTTGTAGGAAAGGTTTTAACGTCTGTTGCTGATCCAAACGTTATAAAAATTCCTGAGTTGAAGTTGTCTGTGTACCAAAAAATTCAACAGCCTAATCAGCATTACTGGAGCAGATGAAGCAACGAGTATATTTCTGAACTTCAACAAAGAGCTCAGTGGCGCAGCAGGCAAGATGGATTAAAACAAGGTGCAATGGTATTAATTAAGGAAGACAATCTGCCACCTCTGCGGTGGAAACTAGGAAGGGTGATCGAGTTACATGCAGGTCAAGACGGCGTCAACAGGGTTGCTACAATTAAAAATTCCAGTGGTAATATAAAAATGGCATTTTCAAAAATATGTCCTCTACCGATTGAAAAACATTAATATAAGTTATGGTTTATTTTGTTTGCTGAAATTGAGTTGTTTCAAACGCGGCCGGCATGTTAAGGCAGTCCAAGATGTTGCGAATAGTGTCGTATTTCCTATATTGGGGTGTAAGTTTGAAGAACTATAACGTGTGTGGTCATCTCCACCTAATGGAGTGGCGACATGTAACTTGGTCTTCAGGCGTAACTTTTTACGACCTGAGACCATGAGCATTATACCCCGAGGTGGCCAGCGAAACCGCGATAAGCTGTCAAAGATAGCTACACTTTGGCTAATTTATGAAGAAGCACAGCGAGGCATCAGTATAATACAATGTGTCAAACAACGAGAAGCCGTAGCTGCTGGATGCCAGGTAGATAGGTATTGTGAAGACACGTCAAAAATTTGAATCTCGAGGTTGTTACTATCGTGGCCACACATTCCTCAATGCCAAAAGAGACGATCCTCTGCCTGACGATCCAGCGAACACACTAAACAAACCCTATGAGCGTATTCAGACAAAGACAGCTCGTTTGAAACAGAGTAGTTATGAAATCGTGGAGATGTGGGAGTGTAACTTAACTGGCACAGCTGTCGAGCCACGTGACCCTTTCTGCGGAGGCCGTACGGGTAACTGCAAGACTTACTATCAGGCAAACTCCCGCGAAAAAGTTAAATACGTAGATGTGTGTTCTTTGTATCCATATGTGTGCAAGTACAACGCCTACCCCATAGGTCATCCGAAAGTTTACATAGGCGATGACTGCAAACACCTGAACCTCTCTACTACCAAAGGTGTCATCAAATGCAAGATCCTGCCTCTTGAAAATTTATATCACCCTGTACTGCCGGCCAAGATGAATGGAAATATAATGTTTGTGTTATGTCGCATATGTGGTGTAAATATGAATCAAGGTGCCTGTGGACATACCAACGAAAAAAGAGCGTTGGTACGTGGATGATGGACGATGTAAAGAAGGCTCTGGAAAAGGTTTGGCAATATGAAATAGAACAGAACGACGTGACCGAGAAGACTAAGGACTTGTTCACTAAAATGATGAAAAAGTTCATAAAAATAAAATAGCAAGCAAGTGGCTGGCCTTCAAATTGCATAACATCGGAAGAAAAGGAGGCATATATTGGCGAATTTCTTGAAAAGGGGGGATTAAGATGGAGTTTGGAGAAATCTTGAAAAATCCAGGGCTAAGAGCTTTAGCTAAACTGATGCTCAATAGTTTTTGGTATGTACCACGTTTCTTTCTAACATATACACACATTTTGTAGACATACATACAACATTTGAACATGTAACCACACATAGATACTTATGATTGTACGATTACAGGGGCAAGTTTGGACAGAGGGAGAATCAATCAAAAGTTGACATCATTAGACAACCGTATTTACTTGAAGAATTGCTCTCCAATCCAGCGACTGAAGTCACAAATATACTTGGAGTTAACGAGGATACTCTCATAGCTAGCTACATGTATAAGGATGAGTCCGCCGGCGTTCTAAACACCGTTAACGTCTGTATAGCTGTCTACGTTATAACACATGCTCGTTTAAAACTGTATAGTTATTTAGAGAGGCTTGGAGACAGGGTTCTATATTATGATACAGACTCCATAATATACGTTTCTAGACCTGGTGAGTGGGATGTACCTACTGGAAATTATTTGGGTGAAGTGACAGATGAGCTTGAAGAATATAGGCCCGGAAGTTATATAGTTATATTTGCATCCGGGGGCCCAAAAATTACAGCTATATTCAGCCCCAAATAGCATTCATACTTCATGGTTTGTAAGGTTCAAAGGTATATGTTTAAGCTATAATACCTACAAACTTTTAAATGTATTTAGTATCAGGAATACGGTAATTAAAACATTCAATGAAAGACTTCTCTCCAGACAACAAATTTGTTGTCTGGAGAGAAGCCTTTCATTGAATGTTTTAATTATGTCTATCGCAGACTGTGCGACGTTTAATAATGAGATGAGTGATATGATTATGGCTGAAGAATCGTTAGAGCCTATTCCTATAGCCAGTATGAATATACGGAGGACAAAAGATCACCAGGTTGTAACAAGAGAGGAAACTAAGATATACAGACCGCGGTCTGAGAAACGCAGTTTCGATGAACCATTCGGCTCACCGCCATATGCCCATACAGCACAAGATGTTCTCAGAATGTTCACACAATGTGAGAACATTCTTTTTTTAGTATATTTGTTTCTAAATGTTCTAATAACATTTATGGAATTGCAAACTTCAATCTTGAATATTCTGAGTACATTCATTCTATCACACCCTAAGAAAAATCTTCATCAATATACTGAGAATATTTGAATAAATTATTATACCAAATATTCGCTCAGAATGTGCTTGAGATGTCCTTATAAAATTGTATACCTTTAAAATTTAATGAAATAGATAGTCGATGATTACGATATAGTGGTGAGAACTATAATAGTAACTATTGTGCATGTTTGATTCTGTTACCTGTCTATGGTAAACACATCCAAAATTGTATATTTAGGCAATCCATTATTTAGGCATAGAGCGCATGTCCTTGCCGCCGGGAAGGGAAGATGACAAGATGGCCGCTAGACGTTAATAAAAAGTAATGTCAAAATAAATGGTCTGTGGTCAACGTTGTATAAGGTTCTATTCTAACATAGTTATTTAAAAATAATAATGTGACGTGAACACGGAGAACAGTGTGCAATTGCAAACATAGATCCAGAGTACAGACAACTAAAACATGGTGTGGGGTTATCAAGAACTAAGACGTACCCAATAAATAAACAAGTTTTAAAGCATCTCTTCTAGTTCACACTGACGATGGTTTCGCCAATTTTGCTTGAGACTGGATCATACACCTACACCTGGGTAGGTACATCTACATTGTATAATATATAATTTAAAAATTGTGTTATATTCAAGAGTACCTAAGTCATGCAATATAAACTACCACCACAGCAGTTTGATGTGGATGGACTGAAAAAGTGCAAGAATACTGCAAATCTATAGAACTGTCTAAGCAACACATCAGGCTTTTTACTCAAGCCAGAAGTCAAGAAGTCAAAATCAAGTCCGGGGAAACAGAGCACAAAGTCACCATACAAGCGAAGGGTCAAAAGGTCTGATCGATGACTTTCAGAAGTAGTTTTGTGTAAGTGCGAGTGTGATTTTTTGGCATGTTCTGTCCAATTTAGTTGTATTCTATAAAGGTGCAAGTACTATTGCGTAATCCAATTCCTTTAATGCCACACTGAAGGCCTGTAGGACCAATAGTCTAGCCAAATTTCAAGTTACTTCAGTGGGGGTAACCGTGATTATTCATCTCGGAAACTTTGTATTTGGCTATTACATTTACTGACAACTCCAAGAACTGTATCTTTATTTATTTGATTTTTATGTTTTGAAATTTTAATTGTTTTATTAATATTTTATTCAGGCATTTCTTTGTATATGTTATAAGTACATACTTAATCTGAACAAATGTGCAATGCTCGAATTGTTGACTTATTACGTATCTGAACTTGAGTTTACAGGTGTGTGTGTGTGTGTAGCCACTGGAACAATATGGTAACCTACACAAGGGTGAGTGGATGAAGCTCAGATTCTTCTAGCCTGTTAGGCTTGCTTATACAAAAGTATACAAAAGTATATAAAAGTCCAGTTAAATGGTGGAAAATCAGTAAATTTTAAAGAGAGACCCAATATTTCATATCTTTGCATTTTCTTAATTTCTGTATCATTCAAAAAATGTATACAGGGTGTTTCGCATAAGAACCGACACAGGGCAGGGGCATGTAGGTAAACGTAAAATATGGTGATTTAATGCAACTTACCTCCATATTAAGTTGCATATCTGGAAAGTTATAGGCCTTCAAAGTGGGGTTTCAAATTTAAAAAATAAATCAATATCCCTGTAATACTTTAACTTAGAAAAACCAAGTTTAATACCCGTTTTGAGTGTACCAAGAGCATTAATCAATGGTAAGTAGAGTTCAATTCAGGCATTTGAAACGGTTGATTAGGAGCGATGCACTCTTAAAATGTCACAATTTTTTACAGATTGGTGGATTTAAGAAAAGATTTAATTTTATGAGGAATTTAACGCTTAAACTTTGTTACTCCTGTTATTTTCAAAAAACTTTGTTGTTTTCAAGAAAAACACGAATAAGTAAAGAAACATATTTTATCAATCTTACTAAAAATCATCGAAAATTAAATATTTGTTAATAAACTTATGTATAGGTCAAATTTGACAATCAGAAAAAAAGTGTCAATAAGTATAATTTATTAAAAAACAGACAACTAAGACAACAGAAATAAAAAAAATTGCTATCGATAAGTTATAGAAATTCTTTAACATGATAATTTTACAGGGATCTATTGAATTTTTGATTTTAAGTAACATTAATAATATATTTGTCTTTAGTTATTCGGGCAAGAGCGAAAAAGTTTTATAATTTACTTCCGCCTTAAATGAAATAATAATTTTTTAGATCCGCCAATAGGTTAAGAAATTTTGTCACATCTTATGGGTGGTTCACCACTATTCAACCCTTTAAAATGCTTCAATTGAACTCTAATCACCAACGATTAATGATCTTGGTACACCCAAAACGTGTACCAAATTTGGTTTTTCTAAGTTGAAGTGTTACTGAGATATTGATTTTTTTTAGAAATTTAAAACCCCACTTTGAAGGCCTATAACTTCTCAGGGCAGCACCTTAGTATAGGAGTAAGTTGCGTTAAATCACCATATGTTAGGTTCCCCTACATGCCCCTGCTCTGTGTGGTTTCTTATGCAAAACACCCTGTATAGCTTTTTAAAAACGCAATGTTCCCATGAGTATATGTATGAACATTTTGGGAACATTGATAGAATGTTCGTGGAACATTTTTAGAAGATACTGGGAGCTCCTAAGAATATTATAAATAACATTCTAAGAACCTTATTAGTATGACAGAATCTGTCTCTCTCATGTTCATAGAATTTTGTATGAATATATATATATATATATATATATATATATATATATATATATATATATATATATATATATATATATATATATATATATATATATATATACAGGGTGATTCATAAGTGGTGACCAAAAATGAAACCCCATATTCTTTGAACAATTTTAGAGAGGGTATGTTCTATAAAAAAATTTCCTATAATGCTTCATTAAAAAGATACATGACTCTCTTGATAATTTTCTGTACGACGCTTATTTTACAAGTAAGCAATGAATCAGGTAAGTGCTTTAGAGCACAGTTTATGATTTTTAACCAGTCGTTGTTTGGTAGAAAATCACAATGATACACTTTTATGCCTCCATTGGCCTGAATACACGCACGACATCTTTTTAATATGGAAAATTTAATGTCTTGATAATTTTTTTGTGCGACGATTATCTTTGTTGTATTTTAGTAAGTAGTAGTCCGGTTTGCCAAAGTTGTCATTAAGTGTCACTTGACGTTTAGGTTAACAAGTTATTATTTTGAATAGGTGTAAGTGATAAACTTTATAAAATTGCAAAATTTTCTACTCTTTTACTTCTTATAATGGAGTACACCTCAGAAGAGTATGCAGATATAATTTTTATCTACGGATATGCTGATGGAAATACTCTAGCTGCTTGTCGGGAATATCAACGTAGGTTTCCCACTCGCCGTCAACCTACACCAAGGGTTTTTTCTCGATCGTTCTCAAGACTTCGGCAGTGCGGTATTGGACAACGTCCTGACGCTAGAGCTAATGGTAGAAGACAACATCAACTTGAAGACGAAAAGAGAGTGGTGGATGCAGTGATGGATCAACCTTCTACAAGTACTCGGAGGATTGCCACGCAGTTACAATATTCTCAAAGCTTTGTTTGGAGAACTTTACATCGAGGAGCCTTACATCCATATCATCGACAAAATGTTCATTGCCTTCTACCTGGAGATAATGTGCATCGACGAGTCTTTTGTGAATGGATGTTGGAAATGAACAATCAAAATATCTTATTCCCTAATCTAATCTTCTGGTCTGATGAATCAACATTTACAAGAAATGGTATTTATAATTCTCATAATGAGCATGTCTGGTCATTGGAAAATCCACATGCAACAAGGACTCGGACATTTCAACATAGATTTTCCATTAATTTATGGTGTGGTATTTTTAACCGCTCACTGTTCATGGAAGTCCTGCCACAACGTTTAAATGCATGTTCGTACTTAGCGCTCCTAGAAAACCGTGTAGAAAACATTCTAGATGACATTTTACTAGCAACAAGATGTATAATGTGGTATCAGCATGACGGTGCACCAGCGCATCATAGTCGAAACGTTGTTACATGGCTACATGAACATTATAATGAAAGATGGATTGGCAGAACTGGACCAATACATTGGCCTGCAAGATCACCGAACTTAAACCCACTTGACTTCTATCTTTGGGGTGATTTTAAGCGACTGGTCTACAGTGAACAAACAAATACACCAGAGCAGCTACAACAACTGATAAACAATGCTTCCCGTCATATTCAAACAACAATGAATCGTCAAGACATTAAATTTTCCATATTAAAAAGATGTCGTGCGTGCACTCAGGCCAATGGAGGCATTTTTGAACATTTATTGTAATAAATAAATTACTATAATCCTGATAAAAGTGTATCATTGCGATTTTCTACCAAACAACGACTGGTTAAAATCATGAACTGTGCCTCTAAAACACTTACCTGATCCATTGCTTACTCGTAAACTAAGCGTCGTACAGAAAATTATCAAGAGAGTCATCTTGTTCAAGAATGAAAGTAAGATTTAAAAAATGAAAAATAAAAAAAATATCATTGGCTTACCCGTTTTTTTTTCTTGAAGAATAATTAGCCGATTCAATTGTTATGGTATAATACGCGCCTTACATAGCAGCCTACACATGCGAAGTTTAAGCAAAATATATGTGCTACTTTTTGAAAAATTGGGAAATTTTATTTTTTGAAATTCAACTTCAACACCCTGTATCTTTTTAATGAAGCATTATAGAAATTTTTTTTATAGGACATACCCTCTCTAAAATTATTCAAAGAATATGGGGTTTCATTTTTGGTCAACACTTATGAATCACCCTGTGTATATATATATATATATATATATATATATATATATATATATATATATATATATATTGTACCTTGTGAGAATATTCTGGGGGTGTCTGAATATTCCTTGGAAACATTCCTGGTATATTCTCACAATGTGTCTGTGCTGTCTGGGTGGTTTTAATAAAAGGGTATATTGAACGACAACACCAATGCTTCATCCTCCCCCCAATAGCTTACGATATATAATAATATAAATATATAATAACCAGGATTGATTTATACTAACATCTGCCTCACATATGTTTCTGTTGCACCAGACTCAGAGTGCAAAATATATAAAAGGGTCTTAAAGCCGACCATAATCATTAATTGTCCAACCGTCAAACAGCCAACGTGCCCAGTTGTTCCTTCGGAGGTTCCTGTTCTTAATGTCGATCAGACTCTGGAAAGCCTGCCTGTCAAATATGTAATCATTAACAACCGATATAAATGGCATCTCTGCTTATAATTTCACAACCTATTGTAAAGAGTGTTACCAGAAAAAGACGCAAGAACGCCTCAAGAAGATTGGGTAATTTAAGCCAAGAATTCTAATTAGGGTTACTAACCGTCCTAAAGCAAATATATCAAAATGAAAAGCAGCCACTAAGGGTCAGTTTTTAACCAACAGCCAAAATCAACACACTATATTAGTACGAGAAGCACCCGTCTTTAACCAACAGTCAAGATGAACACGTTAAGACAATAAATATCTGCTGAACTTGAGTCTTGTTGCAGTCAAGGTGAATATTAAGGCGGGAAGCACCCGCTAAGGTTCAGTTTTTAACCAACAGTGAAGGTGAAAACGCTGTTAAACTTGACTTTTTAACCAAGAGTCAAAAGTGAAAATGAGAAGTACTTGTTCAGTCATTAACCAACAGTCAGTTGTGTAGCACGAAATAATGGCATTCTAAATACTTCAAGACACAATGAACTCCAATAAGAAGTTTAAACTTGATAGACGTAGCGTATCCTTCAGGCTACAAGATATACCTGATTATGTCAACGATCCAGAGAAGTGGATCAAGAGCGGCATCAAAGATATTGTGGCCCACATAGTTCAAGATATTGAACCTGAAGACAGGGTGGGATTTACCTTTAACTCGGAAGGATTCGACAAGGGAGCTGCTCACTTGTCATTCAGAAAAGCAAAGAACGTTGTTTTCGAAGACGACTCTGACCTACTGAGCAAGATATCCCAGAGTAAAGGACCCGGTTTTCGTTATCATACTTTTAGAATGACGATCACTCAAATAAAACATCGCTAAGCCTTCAATACACGTCAATTTAATCTATTAACCCATCATCACCATCATAGATTGAGAGGGGCCACTACCTTTCTATCTCTACGCCCTAAACGTTTACATGATCGTTCAATATATATTGTGCATGCGGGTAATCAAAGCTGCCTTCAAACAGAACAAGGTTTTTAAAAAGACTTCAGCATTTAAAAATGATTTCAATGTACAAGCCAGTATCGTCATAAAAATGTAAACAGTTTTTAGTTTGAAATTGTGTTACATTATTAACAAAAACGTGAAATGTGCCATCTGATTGACCCTGTCTGTCTCTAAAAATATAAAAAGAAGCTAAGTGTTGTAAACAGAGTTACCATATAACAGCCTGAAAAATCTTGGTTGTTGTGAATAGATTGAAAATAACCATCTATGACAGCCAAATGGGTTTAAGAAGCTCAGTGCTGTGAATAGATTGGAAAGAACCATCTATCACAGCCAAAATGAGTTTAAGACGCTCAGTGTTGTGAATAAATTGAAAATAACCATTTATCACAGCCAAAAATGAGTAAGCCCGATGATGTTTGATACACTCTGTAACAACCAGGCGAGTCGGGTGTCTTTTACAATTAGTTGTCACTTGTACAGTTGTACAGACAAGTGTTAGTTCTTTTACTCTCATATCTTTTAATTCTAATAGTATGTACAACACCTGTTTTAGTTTTCTATTCAGACGGGCCACTTGTTGGTAGCCTGCTATCACTACGCACGTCTACACTCAACCTTAAGATAAACTATCAGGTTTCTTTTACAACTAGTTGTTAACTTTTTTATTATAGTATGTACAAGAGCTGTTGTAAAATCAGTCAGATATATGTATTGTAAAATATATGTATTATAATGTTAGTATGAAATTGATATATATATATATATATATATATATATATATATATATATATATATATATATATATATATATATATATATGTATATATCAATATAGTGTGTGTTATTTAACCATTCGAAAAGCAAGCTAGAGAGGTGCTAAATGGTGGGAAAAATAAGTAAATATAAGAATTCTTTGAAGAATCCTTTAAGCTATACTGTATTACAAATTAACTTTTTTTCATAGGTAGTTTGGAATTTTACTATAATCAAATAAAAACTAACAAGAAATACAGTTAGAAAATAGCTAAAGAGCTCTTTATGAATACTAAGATAAGCAAATTTTTTAAATTAAATTTTATACAATAGGCCAGTCCAACTCATAGGCTTTACATACTCCGTGTTAGAAAATAGTTTGACACCCTTAATTTCTTAAACATACAAAATATAATATATATATATATATATATATATATATATATATATATATATATATATATATATATATATATATATATATATATATATATATATATATATATATATATATACACAGGCTGTTTCAAAAAACATGCACCATCGCTCGTGGGGCAATTCCTTACTAAAAAATAAGAAAAAAATTTCCTGTGCAAATGGGCCCGGAAACGCATAGTTTCCAATATACAGGGAGTTGAATTTTAATTATTTTTTTAATTTTTTATAAATAATTTCAAAACCACTGGATTGATTTTAATGAAACTTGGAACTTGAAAGTGTATTATGAAAGTGCATATTTTCAAGTGAAAATCTACTTACAACTGCGTCAGTGGCGTGCGTACGGGGTAACTGTAAAAATTCATTTGAGGAAAAAATATGTGCGCCACTGTCTTTTTCCAATTTTGATACATCAGTTATGAAGCTTATTACATAAGCCACAAAAGCTACCTCTTGGTATTTTTTCGTTCAGGATATCCCTTAGGAGATATGATTAATTTTATAAAAAGGGGCAAAGTACCGATTCGTTGGAGTAATGAAAACAGTAATCGTAAAGTGCCATGAAACTATAATTTTTGACAGTTCTCTAAATTCTACAATTTTGAAGTGCTTTGTAGGCGTCAAAAGAGTTTTCGTGCTATTCTTTAAATTTTGATACGGTGCAGTATTTTCGTTTTTAGTTATTTGTTGATACTGAGCTGCTCATTAATATTATTTCCTCCTCTCAAGATGGTTTTCATTAAGTACACTTCAGCGGATTTGACTGATATGTTGTTAATTTATGGACAAACAAATCAAAATGCTAGACAAGCTGTGCGAGTTTATCAGGAAACTTATCCGCAAAGAAGAATTCCTGACAAAAATATTTTCCCACGTATTGTAAGACATTTGAGAGAAACTGGTTCTTTAAAACCTTTAAAAGCTGACTCTGGACACAGAAGATACCGCCGAACTGTACGAGTTGAAGAGGCAATATTAAATAGAGTTGAACGTGATCCTAGTACAAGTACGAGAATTATTGCCACCGAACTGGGTAACATTTCGGCATCATCAGTTCACACAACTCTGAAGGATCAAAATTTATATCCCTATCATTTTACACGTGTCCAGGAACTTCTACCTAGAGACTTTCAACCAAGGGTAATGTTTTGTCAGTGGTTCTTAAACAAACTTAGGCACGACCAACATTTTTCTAAACGTGTACTATTTACTGATGAGGCGTCATTTACGCGAAAAGGTATCGTAAATTTTCACAATTTACATACATAGGCCGATGAAAACCCACACTCTCTAAGAGTTGCAAATTCGCAGTATCAATTTTCCATCAATATTTGGGCTGCTATTATTGAAAATCACATAATTGGTCCTGTTGTTCTACCGAATCGTCTTGACCATGAATCGTATTTAAACTTTTTACAAAATGATTTGCCGTTGTTACTACCGCTTTTTATGAGAAATGGTACAATGTGGTTCCAGCATGATGGTGCGCCCGCACATTTTGCAGCAGTTGTAAGAACATATTTAGCCAACACATACAGTCACCGATGGATTGGTCGTGGAGGTCCGGTGTCATGGCCACCTCGATCTCCGGACCTGAATCCTCTCGATTTTTATTTGTGGGGTCATTTAAAAGAAATAGTGTATAAAACACCAGTAAATACACGAGAAGAATTGTTGGGAAGAATAGAATATGCATTTGACAGCATTATAGAAGATCAAAATATTTGCAGAAGAGTAAGAAGATCTTTGCGCAGAAGGTTAAATAATTGTAACGACGCTAATGGTGGTCACTTTCAACATTTTCTTTAGCTTTGTTATTAAAGTCAATTGAGTAATGTACAAAAAACAAGAGTTTGGAAAAATCATGGTGTCTTTACGATTACTTTTTTCATTTTTTATTTTTATTTTTTATTTATCATTTTTTATCAATGTTTGTAATATTCATTTCAATGTTTATCACCAATAAGTTTTACGTAGGTTAGTTATTTGCACGTTTATTGCTGTAATGTTTACTGTATGTTTTGTTTTTCATATTCTTATGGTTGCAGTAAACATATATTATTATTATTATTATTATTATTATTATTATTATTATTATTATTATTATTATTATTATTATTATTATTATTATTATTATTATTATTATTATTATTATTATTACGCCGACTAATCGGTACTTTGCCCCTTTTTATAAAATTAATCATATCTCCTAGGGGATACCCTGAACGAAAAAATACCAAGAGGTAGCTTTTGTGGCTTATGTAATAAGCTTCATAACTGATGTATCAAAATTGGAAAAAGACAGTGGCGCACATATTTTTCCCCAAATGAATTTTTACAGTTGCCACGTACGCACGCCACTGACGCAGTTGTAAGCAGATTTTCACTTGAAAATATGCACTTTCATAATACACTTTCAAGTTCCAAGTTTCATTAAAATCAATCCAGTGGTTTTGAAATTATTTATAAAAAATTGAAAAAAAAAATTAAAATTCAACTACCTGTATATTGGAAACTATGCGTTTCCGGGCCCATGTGCACAGGAACTTTTTTTCTTATTTTTTAGTAAGGAATTGCCCCACGAGCGATGGTGCATGTTTTTTGAAACAGCCTGTATATATATATATATATATATATATATATATATATATATATATATATATATATATATATATATATAATATAATGAATGTGATGGTGATAAAGCTGGATATAGTGTTGCCTCGGTGTCAGTAATAAAGGTGTCGAAGAAGTTGCTGACGATGGTGTCGAGTAAGACGATATACCTAATATATACAGTAATAGAGTTGATGATAATGAGCTAGATGCACACAACACTAATACATCGGGAGACGGAGGGAACTTAGCCTATGAAGGCATGTTGAAATTAAAAGGTTAGTAACAATAATTGTAGTACAGAGACTTTTTTTGATATATTAACATTGAAATTTCGCCACTTAGAAAAAGTGGAAAGTTTTTAGCACGGTATTTTAATCTTGGTGAACTGAATACGGACTAAGATAAATGGATGCATATCACAATGTACGGGTAGATATATGTGTGGGTTTCATTCGAAAGATAAAGCTATCACATGTTGTGAATTAATTATAATACCATCTAATTTTCTCAATTATAATCATTTTTTTTGTGCTCAAACTCCTTAATAGCTTAAGACTTTTTGTCTGTCCCTAATTTAAAAACAGTGTATACCTATTTCAACAGACATATAGTAGTCCTCAGTATTGAGACAGACATATAGTGCTCTTCAGTATCAACAGGTATATAGTAGTCCTCAGTATTCCAGCAGACATATAGTACTCTTAAGTATTTGAACAGGCATATAGTAGTCCTCAGTATTTCAATAAATATGTAGTAGTCTTCAGTATTTCAACAGACATATAGTGGTCTTCAGTTTATATCAATATTCCATAGTGGCGTGCGGTCCATGGAAGCAAGGGAAGCATTGCTTCCCTTAAATTATAGACTACATACCTAAACCGCATTATTTAAAATCCCTTTTGTATTTTAAATATTAAATTTCAAATTCTGAAACAAATTTTATTATTAAATTTTTTATTTCGCAAGCTCACACACATAATTATTTATTATGCATCATACTGTATTTGTATATACGCTCCTAGCAAGGACGTCGTCCCAGTAAATGCGACCGACTGATCTAATACTACGAGTGGAGGGTGGATGCAATGACTTCGGTTAAATACACGTAGTCAGCAGGCAACTATATAAAAGAAACCCTGGGCTCGGCGCGATGTATGCGTGGTTTTAGAACGTGTTGTGCTACGAAGACCCGATGCGAGTACAACGTGAATGTGCCTCATTATTTCGTAGATATAAGCAGTCGACTAAGTTAAATACATTGGCATTTTGTGATTATTAATATGGCTGCAGGTAGATCAGCTTTTAACAGCGGTGACGGTGGGGGTGGAGATTTACAAACAAGTGGTAATAATAACTGTAATTGTATTGTGTGTTTTTTGATAACTAAAGGATTTTCAGCTTTACAGTTTGCTGAAAAACTTGCTATTATTAATAAAGGTAGGCCGAAACCTACTCTAAAAAACTTAAATACAAGAATTAAAACATGTACCTATTCGACATTTCAACGCGAAAAAAACTTATGAACTTATGAATGGTTAACGGGTTGTGAAAACAGGAATAAACTGTTTTGTTGGTCTTGTAGTCTATTTGTGACTGAAAAGGGGGTGTGGAATAAAAGTGCGTTTTCCGACTTCAATAATCTACATAAACTAGTACAAAGACATGTTATGTCTAAAGCGCATTTACAGACCATTTTAAAATTAAGTGTCTTTGGAAAAACGCGGATTGAATACGCCGTTGACAAGAAGATAGAAATTAGTCATCGCCAACACAATGAACTGGTTGATAAAAACAGAAACATATTAAAAAGACTTATTGATGCTGTGTGTTTTCTTGGTCAGCATGAATTGGGCTTCAGGGGTCATGACGAAACAACTACATCTGCAAATAGTGGAAACTTTCAAGACCTAGTTTGTTTAATATCCAAATACGACATTTGTTTAAAAAATCACTTGGAACAGCCTAACGTTTTTCGCGGGACATAAAACGCATTCAGAATGACTTCATTTCGGCTGCTGCCACTATTATTTTGAACAGAATGAAATCTGAAATTAAACAGATTCGTTTCATTGCTATTGTTCCAGATGAAACAACCGATGTAACTAATTTAAGCAAACTATCTGTAGTAATACGCTACGTAAAAATGGATGGGAGTGTACAAGAAAGATTTGTAGGCTTTAAAAATGTAACAGAAGGTCGTACCGCAAACGCTCTATATAAAATTGTGCTTATGAAAGATATTGAGGAGGCTGATAATAAATTAAATGCCCAAAGCTATGATAGGGCTGCTGTTATGGCCGGACATTTAGGATGTGTTCAAGCTAAAGTGCGGGAAACGTTCTCCATTGCTCTATTTGTACACTGTTGTGCTCATAAATTAAATTTAATTTTATCCCAATCTGTAAATCATATTAAAGAATGTAAAGTGTTAAATGGCTGTTTTTTCCAAATCTACGAAGCGCACACAAGCCTTAGACTCAATTGTTAAAAAACGTTTACCCAAAGCAGCTGCAACCCGATGGAACTACAACGGCAGACTTGTATTAACTATATTTGAACACCGTGAATCGTTAATTTAACTTTTTCAAAACATAATGGAAAATAGCAAGAATTGGGACGCAGAAACAATAAATAGTTCTAGAGGATTTTTGGATGGTTTGAAAGGAGACTTTACTTTTTACTTTTTTACTTAATATATTTTCGGAAATATTTATGTTTTCAGATATTGTATTTAACATATTGCAATGTAAAATAAATTACATTGGTTTTTGCCTGAAAAAAATAGTGAATTTAAATCCATTATAATTCAAAAAAGGAATGAATTTGATAAGTTCTGGGAAAAAACAATTGAATTAGGAGAAGTGGAGCCACGAAGAAAGGGTGTGCGCATTGATAATGTGGGAGACCTTCAAACTTCTTACCGCCGCCTTTTCTACGAAATTATAGATCAAATTCAGCAGCAAATTAACTGCAGATTTTATCATCTCAGTGACCTGACATTTCTTGAATTGTGTAATTTTAGAGGATTTAAAGGGATACCTTTTCCAAAAGATTCATTCAAATCATTATTTCACCACTATGGACATTATTTTGACAAAGCGTTATTACGATCAGAACTTACAGTCATTTATGAACCCGATGTTATTGACGCAAAAACTAACGCGAGTGAACTTTTAACTTTCTTAAAACAATCAAAATTGGAAAATGCATATTCTCAAGTGTTCAAATTATGTCAATTAGTATTAACAATTCCTGCTGCTAGTACATCTTTCGAACGAAATTTTTCTATATTGAAAGGTATCAAGAGTTTTGTTAGAAATTCAACAGGACAGGAAAGACTTTCCCAAATTTGAATTTTGTCAGTTGAAAATAAACTCGTCCAGGAAATGTCCCAGAATCCACGATTACATGACGAGATTATTAACGAATTTTCCAAAAAACGACAGAAGAATCGAGTTACGCTACAAATAGGTAAGTTTCTAAGAATTGCTTCCCTTATTTGAAATGTCACCGCACGCCCCTGATATTCCATCTCGTAATTATTATGAATACAACAGGTTCTACTCTTCAGTAGTCTGCTTTTAAAGTATTGATGCTTGTTATTTCAACAAACATATTCACTAGAATGTTTTAACCTATTTAAACAGACATATAGCAGTCCTAAATATTTCAACGGATACATAGTACTCTTCAGTATATCAACAGAATACAGTAGTACTCAGTATTGCAGCAGACATATAATACTCTTCAGTATTTCAAAAGACATATAGTAGTCCTCAGTATCAAACAACTTAGGTAGCTCTAGATATATATATATATATATATATATATATATATATATATATATATATATATATATATATATATATATATATATATATATATATATATATATATATATATATATATATATATATATATATATATATATATATATATATAGAGAGAGAGAGAGAGAGAGAGAGAACCTTCTGTATCATTTTTCACTCAAACTCCCTGCTTGAGTTGGTTCGAGGAAGCACCGAAAATACAAATCAGCTCTTAAAACACTCTGTTTACTTGAGCAATTTTACAGCAAAAGTGACTAATCTTCAGTTGCTGTGCTATTAATATAAAAAGTATACTGAGAGTTGATCAGTCTTGCACTAGCAGTCGTAGCGAGCAGTCATGTTCAAGTTACTTTTGATTGCCTGTGTTCTAAGTGTTTCCTTTGGAAAAAATTTAATTGAAAAAGACAGAGAATTTGCCATCAAGTATCTCATCAGATATGGTTACTTAAGCAATAATACATTTAACAACGATCAGCCAACAATGTTACAAAATACACAACCTTTCACGGATGCCTTAAACATGTTTCGTGTGTTTTACAGTTTACCCGAAAGTAACAACCTGACTATTTCAGCCATCAACCTGATGAAACGTAAACGATGTGGAGAAGAAGATGTATCGCAAAATTTCTTGACTTCGAGGCCTATATGGAAAAAAAGAAAATAATTGATGTGGTACATACATCATTGAGCTCCTTTGGTATTTATGCTAACACAAAAGCATTTAACCAATGGGAGCAGTATGTTGATTTGAATTTTGTGAAAACTAACAGTTACTCTAAGGCTGATATAGTGATAAGTTTTTGCGACAACCAACATTCTTAGTAGGTATAGAAGAGGTGTTCTAACTTCACCACCCACCACCTCCACCACCCGCCGACCTAACCCGACGCTCCACCACCCGGCTCCGAACTGACCCGAACAGCGCCTCCCACTACCGACCTAACACGACCGCTCAGACTCCGAACTAACTTGAGGTGACGTAAGCAAATTCAAAAGGTAGCTAACCCGAGTAGTATGCAAACGAGGAACCACCATTTAAAATGACGTGTGTAACTATGGCGGCTAGCGCATACGTAAAATTAATTTTTTTGTTGTTGGTTGAAGTCCTACGTGTTTGGTGTCATATCACTCGTCTTGGTAAGCAGAATGCAAATTTAACATATGTACATACGTACAATAAAATTTGTATTTGTTAAGTATAATTGAAAATCGGTTTGATTTAAATAATCCGTTAAAAGTATAGCTGACAACAAGGTATACATCTAGTGGTAATGACCACATCGTTTTCAACTATGGCTATATTTAGCATTTCCCGAAATTAACCTTGTTAGCCAACATATTTTCCTAACAGCTGTTGAAATAACCTTGTGAGCTGTTCATATTTCCTGTTTGTGGTTTTATTTCCGTTGAATGACCTTAAAGTCATATGAAATAGATAAATATTCAAACACTGTAGAAAAAAATAAAACCCCAGAATTTTTTGTATAAAAGGTTGAGAATTTCAAATCAAAGGTGAGGATATAGTTATAAAAAACATCGAGTGACATGCAAGCACATCAGTCTACAATCTGCTCACAGTAGTTATTCTTAGTAGTTATAGTAGTGTACTTGTTCTGTTCAACATGTATGGTATCGATGTTAACGATGGACCTGAGTCCTTCTGACCTGCTAATAACAGTGTTTGTGAAAATTGTTATTGGGGTCAAGTTGATGCAGCTATGCGCCAGAATATTATTGAGATTAAGCAAGAAAGTAGAATGCTGTTTGAAACAAGGTATATTGTTAACCCCTCTCTAAGTGTTGCAATTGGTGTATCAAACGCTGCTGGATTGATTCCAATAATTAAGATTTTAAATACAAGTCCGTATCCACCAAATCCAAATATAACAATCTCATCTGGCTCCTGGGAATGGGACTATTTTATTTCAACACTAACAAAAGCAGCTGAAGAGTACTTTACCAAAGGTAATACGATTGAACCTGAAAATATTGGAGTATGTACTGTCAAACCTAATAAAATTTTAGATAGTAAAGGTATATTAATCTCAGATTATTCTACTACTTTTTATTCAACCGAAGACGCAGTTCAACAACTACTAGATCTGGTTGAAATCATCAACGAAAAGGTGAAGTTTCTAACTAATTTTAACTTTGATATTCGGCTTAGTGATTTCCTCTATTGTGTCGCTGATGTTCTAAAATGTGTTAATAAGAAGGAGCTACCGTGTGACGATGAAATGGTAAAGCTTATAAATATTATGTTGAAAGATCAGGACCCATCATTCCGAGTTTGCATGTTTACACTTTGCAGAGAAACAAATACTTAATCGTTTTAAAGAAATACACACGATATACAATGGGTCATTTTAAAGCAAGTTTCATCATCCTGGCAGCACTATGTCAGAATATATTTTATATCTACAAACCACCAAATGTGAAAGAAGTGCGAATCTGTTTCGACAGCGACGGCTGCATGAAATGGTCTGGACTTCCAAGAACACATCTACACAACGATGAGGTGATTGAAGTTTCAACATATAACATGTCCAAAATTAAGAGTGATATGGTGCGCTATAAACTTATGTTCTTGTTTGATAATGGTACCCGTGATGAGACATCTGATTGGAGAACTCTCATATTAACCGATTCTTATCTGTTCACTTCAAATTATATTTCTATGTTTATATCAACTGGTTTTCTTATATGTCTTGCTATATTTATGCTGATGTACTTTTGTTTTAAATATAACACTATACTTAAAGGTATCTATCGTAAACATTTTTGTTAATAAAGATATACAAGCTGAAGATTTGTGTTTTTATTCATTAGTTAAGCACCTATAGTTAAGATGAGATACTGTGAATCGTGCTTGTTATAAGTAAAAAAGAGTGCTTTCTCTGGACATTTACGTAGTGAAATTCATAAATCAAAAGTATGTGAACCGTGGCAAGTTAAACAAGTGCAGATGTTAACTCAAGCTTTTAAAAATAGAATGGCTACGTATATACGAAAAAGGTATTGATATTAAACAGTTTATGGAAACAATAAGACAAAGTGTTTCATCTGATGGAAGCTGCTTTAGCTAAGCATAATGAAATTAAAATGAATTTAGAATTGTTTGGTTTGTATGTGCTCCAAAGTCGAAATACAAAAGAAATGAAGTCATTTAATACTAAAAATAAAAATGTTACAGTGTCAACTAATTTTGAAAGTATATATCAAGAATTCGTCGACGAAATTTACACAAAAGCTTTGGCGTTTGCAGAAGCTGAAAGCCGATGGATATTGGAACAGCTAATGTGGTTGGAAATAAATATTAATAAATACAGCTTCAAGCCGTAGTGGTGTCAACATCTCTAATTGTTCACTACACACTGTTAAACTCATTCAAAATTTAGTTGTCGTAGAGGTAAGACGTGCTTCAGTTAACTCTAACGCATCCAAGTGTTTAGTAGTGTGTTTAAAATGACTACATTAAGTGATGTGTGTTACCAGCAAATCAAAGATAACTTCTGGCATGGTTTATTTGGACACTTTCAACTAGTTATCGATAAGAACACTGGTTATTTTAATGCGACTAAACTGTGTAAAAATGGTGAGAAAATAATGTATCATTGGCTGGAAAATAAGAAAACTAAAGAGTTGATTGCCTATTACAACGGTCAGCTAAAGAAACAGTTAGGTAGCCGGAATACCGATACCCTAAATATTTCAACCGAAGGAGCCCACTTAGAGTCATCTCCAAGGGCTCGGAATGCCGATGCCCTAGAAGTAGCGGAAGCAACATCTCAATTAACACCAACAACCGCTACGTACTTGGTGAACTTTGGTGGAAGACAAGCTGAAAACAACTTGGTATCTGGTATATATGTTTGCAAAGATTTAATATTAAATTTGGCTTGTTGGATATCCAATCGTTTCTACGAAAAGTGCAACCAAATTATTTTTTCGTAAGTGAATTTAATCAAAAATACAAGGATAACCTTCAAAAAATTGAAGTGAAATTAATGGAGATAGATGATGAAGTGCAGCACATGCGAGAAACAAACGCTAAAATCACAGAACATCTTGAAGATATATCTCCAAAACCAAGCAACCCTGGAAAACTTTGTGTTTTTGGTTTACTTTCAAGAAATGAGAAGGATGCTACCTATCCATATCATGCTGTAAGGACTCAGAAGAAAAGTTTTAAAAGAGCTGTCAAGAACTTTAAAAATAAACACCCTGATTCCGAAGTAGTTCTAAACATGTTATATGATACAAATTCTGTAAATCTCTTTAACAGAATAAAGGCTGAAGTCGACTACCCCAAAGCGAAGAGAAACGATCTACATATAGCAGATGTACCGCAGGAGAAGTTTATTCAGGATATTATTGATTTACGACATAAATTGTAATTGTTCACTTGGTCTAATTGTATGTAACCAGATGAAAAAATAAAATAACATTATTTTTAATAAAGACTTTTATTTTATTCTAAGTACAGTAATACATTAAATATATAAGCTTATTTAACATCATCTGAATTTATCCAAGAATTATGAGATTTATCAAAACCCAGCCATTTTACATAGAGCTGCTTGCCTTTCTGCCTCAAGATGCGTTCAACCAGATAGGTGTCTGTTTGTTTAGTCGTTTGTAGTTCTTGCTCGTAAAACCCTCCACTGATTGGTTCCCCTGCATATCTTCAAGAAAGTATGTTACTGGATTTGTGAAATGAATACTAACAATCTTGAATAATTCTGTTGACCAGCGAGGTGTATACCCCTTTTCAAATTGAGCTTTTGCTTTACTTATACGTACATCACCCACTTTAAATTTATTTTTGTTAAACACTTTGAGATTTGAGTAAACTTGTTTCAGAAGAGCTTCTTCATTTTTCTTGTTAACATGTTGATGTTTTACACCGGTTGTTCGATGAACGGTAGCGTTGTAAGCAGCAGTGACGTCAGGTAGTGTATTAATCCACTTGTAGGAACCATTCAAATTGACTGGATCAGCGATGTTACACAATCTATGGCTTTGCAAATCAAAATCACCACTAGTAGTTCTTGTGAAAATCTCTCTGTCAATAATTTTAAACTTAGAACCTTTATTGGATTGGGAACGTCCGAACTTATCGATAGACATTTTTATACTAAGCACTAGGTAGGTATGTCTGTGATATATGTAGGAATACTAGGCGATAACACCAACCTCTTTCAGTTCTTCAATGATTGACTGAATTTCATTGTTATGAGCATTATTACCAGCTGCTTGGGAAGCCACTAAAAGTCTAAGTCTATCAACCAACTCATTTATGTCATCCCAGTACACATATTCTATTTGTTTGTTATTTTGCATCATATAGTTGTTAGTGCTGATTTTTCTATCACTGACATTCTGAGCTCTAGGTTCTTCGTTAAGACGTATGTCGTAACCAAAACCTTGAGGAGTTGAGGATCTTCGCCCTCGTGGGTTTATAACTGGTTTTACTAGAGTAGGATACTTTTCCGAGGAGCAACCCTTGGTTCGTGCGTTGGGATCGTAGTTCATTTTATGAACGCTAGTTGCTTCTAGAATAGCTCTATAGTGTTGAAGATCGTCATAAGTATACCCCCTAGGTGTTTTCATAAATATCAATTCCAGCAGACCTTGTGTTTAATGATATCTCCTTTGACCTAGTCGAATGTCATTATCAGTAAAGTCCAAATGTTTGTTGCCAAGACTCCAGCTACCAGTATCTTTAGCGTAGCGAGCACCATACGCTTGATCAATGGTAGCAAGTCTCGGTGGTTCAGTAAAATACTTGTCTACATAATACCGATCTCGTTCAGGATATTGCTTCAAAAATTCTTGATATGCTGGCTTGTTTGTGATAGTTAGTAGATCTGCCTCAAGCTCTTCAATTGGTGGGATATTCTCATCGGAACTTGTCTCCTCCCCTGGTTCGGCTTCAAAAACTTCATGGTCTTTAAGGAACTCAACTTTGGGTTTCTTTTCTGGTACCGCTTCTTCTTTGATTTGTTCAGCTGGTGATTGCAGTTTAAGCGTTGATGTGTTTGTAGATATTTTACTCAGTGGGTCAACAAGTGGTTTATATAAACGCTGCAGGGCTTCATCATTCTCAGCTCTACCAAGCTTAAGCATTAAATGTTTTTTTCGAATGTTTTCAGCAAGTTGTAAAATCTTTTTCTTAATTTTTCTCTCTTGGTTACTCATCACCTCCATCTTGCTAAAGTTATTTGTTTCAAACAACCTGTCGACCTGATGTAAGCCACTTGTTAGTTGATCGTGCTAAGAGATACAAACTGTTTGGTGGTTTAAGGTGTACTAGCTTTGAAGTGGATGCATGTCTACCTATCTAGTGTTAGGTATCTATCACGACAACTGGTAGACAGCTGTCCTGCTATACAGCTGTCAGACAGCTGTAAGACAGCTGTCCTGCTATACAGCTGTCTAACAGACGTCTAACAGCTGTCTAACAGCTGTCTAACAGCTGTCCAACAGCTGTATGTCCTGTCAGACAGTTTTAGCCAATTAGATTACTATATAGCTATCGAATCCTTTTCTATATCTACCTTTGTCTACATCATTTTCTTTTACAATCACTAATACACCATACTTATTACCTTTCCAGCATTGGCAACATATATTTTTTAAATGTTTAAAGTCCATATCAGTGGTCACATGGTCGTCATAGATGAGTTTTAAGTTCGTTTCATCCTGTTTAAAGAGAATCAAAACGTTAGCGTTATCACGTATCAGATGTTTGGGTATTCGAGTATATGTTTGACAGAGATAGAATGAATCAATATTCTTATGTCTCCCCATACTAAAGTATGCTCTCATTTTATCTTGTTTGCCACAAGCCACATCATCGAATATAAACACCGAGTTGTCCAGGGCTTCTGCTGGATCTAATATTTCATCGTTTTCACTATATGGATAATAACCAACACCTGTTGTAGCTTCCAACACCCTTATATCTTATATTTAGGCTGATACAGAGACTTTGAATAAACATACACGTTATCAAACTTTAAACCATTCGGTTCAAACAATAAACTTAGCATAACATTTGTTTTACCACATCCACTAGGACCACATATGATACATCTAACTGTGTGTGGAAAGAGAGAGCCATGTCTTAGTTGTTGTTCTGATGTATCAACAACATCGTCTATATTTGTAATAGGTAAGACAGAGGCGTGTTCCCTTTAAAAGCATTGTTAGTCTGATTGGAGAAGTTCTAAAAGATAGAAACCTTATTCCATCAGAGAATGCTGTGTTTGATATCGCTCACGCAATTGTTAAACAGATTGGTGGGCGTAAGAATGTGCTGAAACCTCAAGTTGTTCCAATACAAAAAAGCGGAGGTTTCCTTCCACTACTACCTTTAATTTTTGGTGGTCTATCAGCGCTAGGAGCTCTAGGTGGTGGTGCTGCAGGCATTGCTAAAGCAGTTAACGACGTCAAATCAGCCAAACAAAAACTAGAGGAAGAAGAACGTCATAGCAAAACGATGGAGGCTATCGCTATGGGTAAGAGAGGTAGTGGTTTGAAATTAAAACCAAAGTATAAGAGACTCGATAAAGGATTATATCTGAAGAAGCAGCGTAGCGGTTATGGGTTGTATTTGCAGAAGCCAAAAAACGAGTAAGATGTTTACCAGCAAGACCTCTAACAAATGAAGATCTTATGAAATTTTCTGGTAAAATAAAAATTCCCTATTTTAGAGATGTATACATGCGAGATACACTGCCATCATCCGGACCACGTAAAAATAAATCACTCATCATGAGTTTGCAAACAAACAAGGAACCTGGCAGTCATTGGGTTGCAATTAAGAAACGTGGTGACACAGCCGTGTACTTTGACTCATATGGAAACTTGAAGCCACCAGTTGAGTTGCAGTGTTACCTTAAAGACTTTACTGTTATGTACAATCATGATGTGTATCAGAAATATAATACTTATAATTGTGGCCACTTATGTTTAAAATTTTTAAATAAAAGACTTAAATAGTAGTATCTGTGTTTCAGTCATGTCGCAAACCTTCACGTTGAAAGATCGCAGTTGCCATCTGTCAACAGACTACGATCCTCCAATTGAATTGGATCCAGATGGTAGTTATGCTGTTGCTTTAATAGGCTTTCACACATACAACCTAGCATACCTAACATATATAAAGGTAAAAATAAATTTTATGTAAAAGAAAGAGCTGCTTGGAGAACCATAACGATACCTACTAGTGCATATGAAATAACCCATTTGGAAAACTTGCTTCAAAATGAGCTTGTTGGTGCTACAGCAACACGTGAACAAAATCAGCTAGCTTTGATTCTAAGACCTAATCCGAACACCATTAGATGTGAAATAAAGTGTTTCACAAGTATCAGTTTTGAATCTGATGATTCGATTGGGCGAATGCTGGGATTTTCAAAGCAAGTTCTTCAACCAGGTGTCTTCCATGAATCTGATTTACCTGTTGAAATAGTAGATGTTAAACAGATTCGTATAGAAACTAATATTGTGTCTGGTTCTTACTATAATGGAAAACCTTCACATACATTATATGAGTTTGCACCGATGGTTGATCCTGGTTATGCAATCGATATAGAACCTAAGAATCTAATTTATTTACCAGGAAACAAACGAGAGATTTCAAATATAAGCATCGACATCGTGGATCAAGATTCAGTTCCTGTAAACTTTCAAGGTGAAGAGGTGTCTGTTCGCTTAGAGCTTAAAAAGATTGCCTAGAATGCTAGTCTTTAAAGATATAAAAGCAAGCGAATCTACCAAAACAAATTTAGTACAGTCAGCTCCTTTGAAGCATACACTTCGTTCCGATAATATTGAATTCCTTAAAAGTCTTGGTTATCATGTCATCCAAACTAGAAATATTCAAAGACCCTAAGTTTGAATATTCCATTGATCGAGAAGAACTTAGGTCTTACTATTCATCAACTAAATCGTTTGGTAATAGCGATGAGGTTGAAATAAACATCAATCAGCAAGATGCATTCGTATGTCTAGCAGAGTCAGCTCTAATAATACAAGGTGCTCTGGAACCTCCAGCAGTACAAAATGCTGCTGGTGTCTGCCACATGTCAAATAATGGAGGAGCAGTTCTGTTTGAATCAATGATCTATGAATTAAATAACAAGGAAGTGGAGCGAGTACGAGATCCATACACCACAACAACCTTCAAAATTCTGCTTTCGTTTAGTAAGAATGAAGCGAAATCTCTTAGCAATGCTGGGTTGAATGTATCATCAGATCACATCACCTTAAACGATAACAAGTTTCACTTGCTCCTACCTCTTTGGTTCCTTTTCAGTTTCTTCCATCACTTTAAAGGAGTTCTCTGTGGTAAACATACTTTCCGATTTACGAGAGCTCGAAATGATGCCAACAGTTACTACAGTACTGGTACAGCAAGATCTAATCTAACTGTAACCAACATGTTTTTAAAAGCAAAACATGTATTTCCAAACGCTAAAATAAAGTTGGAACTGATTGATAAAATAGCATGGAGTTAGAACCCCTCTTCTATACCTACTATTCTTCCTTGATAACAAGTCAACCTTGTGAATATCAAATTCGTGGTGCAGTTTTAGAAGACGCCTATTTTCCGAATGTCTAGTGAAGATATTCAACCAATTCAAGAATCGTATGGAGAACATTCTACAACGACATCAACAACTACACCGAACACATCAGAGACTACAGCAAAGACATCAAAGGCTACTGCAAGTGACGAAACCAAAGACGACCACAGCAAACCTAAAACAACAACCAAATCAAATATGGACTTGTGCAATTATATAGACAAGATCAGGCCGTTAGTCATTATTAACCACAACAGGTATTTATTTTATAAGAAATGGATTTGGGTCATTCCATTGGACAATATGAAAGGCACCTATAAAGAACCAAAACTTCTTACAGATTGGGTACCGTATTTGAAAAGTTCTTTCAAAGAAATTAAACATATATATTAGATGCCTAGTAGAGAAGTGGTTATGTTTACCAACGATGGAGCATTCATCCTTGTTGCGTTTCCCAGCATACAAGCTACACACGTTAGTTTTTTCAACGATATCACGTATCTAAATACTATACAGTTTGACAAAATTAATGCCATCGTAAATACGTATACAGGGAAAAAACTGTTATATGCCTCAATGCTATAAGAGACGATCCTCTGCCTGACGATCCAGCGGACACACTAAACAATCGCTATGAGCGTACTCAGACAAAGACAGCTCGTTTCAGACAGAGTGGTTATGAAGTCGTGGAGATGTGGGAGTGTAAATTCCGAGAAATCCTTGAAAAGAAACTAACCTTTAACCCTTAACCACTGAGGTGGAGTATCTCAGACTCCGTGTCACCTTAAACTCTCAGCCCCACCCCCAATTTTAAACCCATCACTCCACCTTCCCAGGTACCTTCCCATCTTAGGTCAGTCTAGCCGTGCAGGTAAGGGCAGCCGCATGTCGTAATCGCACAAATTGTTATTAGCAGTTGAAATAAGGCAGGAGTCTCGCAGACTCCACCTCAGTAAGTACGTAACTTTTTTATTATTTTCACTCTTCACTAATAATCAAAATTTTATAGCGTAAAAACTGACTAGAAATGGATCCCAAGCCTGGGACTTACCGACAAACAATCAATCCCCTTGAAAATGACTTTGCAGAAATTGCGATCGGTTGGCTTGATGAACTTGACAGTGATCTAAGTGAAACTGGCGACGATTTTGCCGAAGAAATTGCACACAGTGATCACAACACAGTTTCGGAGGAATCAGCAGGGAACGAGGGAAGAAATTCGGATGAGGATGTGGAAGTTGGCGGCGAAAATTCGGGACAGGATGCTGAAGCTGGAGGAAGTCAAAGAAAGAGAAGGCCATCTACCAGCAGTGAACAAGAAAGTAGCGAAGAAGAACAACTGGTAGTGAAAAGATATGCATACGGAAAGAATAGGATGAAATGGGCACTAACAGCACCAAAGAGAAATGTAAGAACACCCCAGCACAATATCTTGAAGCTTCCAACATTACGCGGTGCTGCTCGCTTGGTGGAGTCTGCAACTCCACAAGAAATCTGGAACACAATGTTTGATAGTCAAATGATCGCGATGGTCGTTCAATGGACAAATGTAAAACTGCGAAAAGAAGCCTCAAAATATAAAGATGACAAGAGAACCGAATTGCGGGACACTGATGCAATTGAGATGAAGGCGTTTATTGGTCTTCTGTATTACACGGCTGTCTTTAAGTCCAATCATGAAGATTCTTCGCTGCTGTTTGCCACAGATGGCAGTGGAAGAGATATCTTTCGGGCAGTATTGAGTAAAGAAAGGTTCAACATGCTACTCATACATTTGAGATTCGACAACCCAGTCGATCGGAATGAAAGACAGAAAACTGATCCAACTGCAGCAGTGAGTGAGATTTTCAACAATTTCATAAGAAACGCACAATCAATGTACTCAATCGGTGCAAATGCATGCATAGACGAGATGTTGGTAAGTTTCAGGGGACGTTGCCGTTTCAAAATGTATATGCCCAATAAACCGGTCAAGTATGGTCTCAAGATGCTGACTGACGCTCGAACTGGATATGCATACAATGCTTATATTTATTCTGGAAAAGGAAGTGATGGAATGCCCTTGACTGATTCGCAAAAAAAGAACTGGAATGTACCCACTCAAGCAGTAATGCGTTTGACACAGCCAATTTACGGGTCCAACCGCAATGTAACAGCTGACAATTGGTTTTCGTCATTGCAAGTAGTTGACGAATTGAAGAAGCAAGACCTGACATACGTCGGTACATTGAAAAAAAATAAAAGGGAAGTGCCTTTGCAGTTCTTGGGGAAGAAAAGAGAAGAAGGTACAAGCATATACGGGTTCACCAAAGATGTGACTTTATTGTCGCATGTTCCGAAAAAAGGAAAGGTTGTGTTACTGGTATCATCCATGCACCACTCCATGTCCGATGATCCTGAAACTGGAAAGCCGGAAATTATAGCTTACTATAATACCACAAAAGGCGGAGTGGATTCCTTGGACGAAAAGTGTGCGATCTATGGAACAAGTCGCCGAACGCAAAGATGGCCCATGGCCATATTCTTCAGAATCTTGGATATGTCAGCGGTAAATGCTTACATTTTAAACGGTTGTTACAAAAACAACCAAGACGTTTCACGAAGTAAGTTTATAAAAAATCTGGCAATGTCTCTCGTCAAACCCTACATGGAAATCAGACTCAGAAATCCAAGGATAAACAAAGAAGTAAAAATGCTCATCAGTCGAATACTGGACATGCCTATTCCCGTTCTTGATGAGGAAATTGTCCTTGAAAATAGACGATATTGCTTCCTCTGTCCATCCAAGTTGCACAGGAAGACGAAATACGTATGCATTCACTGCCAGAAGCCAATCTGTCTTGGATGTTCCAGAAAAATCTGTGCAACCTGTGCCGAACTAAGGGAGTAAGAACCACCTGCACGAATTTTTTCCTTAGTAGATATTTTTTTGTTTTTTACGTTTTTACTTTGTCTCAACCTTTATTACCATACTTACGCAGTTATGTAATTTATTTTTCTCGTTTCAAAGTCAGAAATGACTTAAAAGAAATATGTGTTCTTTTTGTACCGTAATTTGCAAATAAATATTATCATTACACCTTTACGATATTTTTTTGTTAAAATTGGTGATACGTACTTCCAAAAATATCAATCTTACTAGTGCAGCATGTGGATTGCAATTATTTCAATTTTCGTACTTTAATTAGCCCTATTTATTTGTCGGAGTCTGTAAGACTCCACCTCAGCAGTTAAAGGAAAATAATCCACCCCAGTGGTTACGGGTTAAAAATGACGCTGGAGACAAGTCCCCTTTCAGCTGGCACAGCTGTCGAGCCACGTAACGCTTTCTATGGAGGCCGTACGGGTAACGGCATTACATACTATCAGGCAAAATCCGGAGAAACAGTTAGATACGTAGATGTGTGTTCTTTGTATCCATATGTGTGCAAATACAACGCCTACCCCATAGGTCATCCGAAAGTTTATATAGGTAATGACTGCAAACACCTGAACTTCTCTACTACAAATGGTGTCATCAAATGCAAGATCCTGCCTTCTGAAAATTTATATCACCCTGACTACCGGCCAAGATGAATGGAAAATTAATGTTTGTGTTGTGTCGCACATGTGGTGTAACTATGAATCAAGGTACCTGTGGACATACCAACGAAAAAAGAGCGTTGGTACGTGGGTGATGGACGACGTAAAGAAGGCTCTGGAAAAGGTTTGGCAACATGAAATAGAACAGTACGACGTGACCGAGAAGACTAAGGGCTTGTTCACTAAAATTTTTCACTATACTCCAGTATTCTTTGAAAATCTGTTTTCTCGTATTTTCCGAAATGAGACCAGTGTAGCTTCTCTTGCTTGGTGCACGGCCCGATTTAATTGCCTTGGCAATAATTTCCTGTGGACTTACTACGCTTTACCGCTTTATAACCCTTGTAATAAAACAGATGCTTGCGGAGATACCTTTCTTTACCTCTCTAATAGATCTAGATACGGCACTTTTTAAACTTAAAATATTGGCAACGTAAAACATGACTTACAATCTTTCGCCACAACAACAAAATAAAAGAATGGAGTTGAAGATGATCTTAACTCAATATTAGCAAACAGTGGAACTACGAATGTTTATCTCTGTCTTCCTCATAAAATGAAATAATTTCTTAAATCCACCTCTGTTTAAATTTTTTGACATTTTAAGCGTGCACCACTTCTAAACAACCCTTTCATATGCCTTAATTGAACTCTACTTACCATTGGTTAATGCTCTTGGTACACTCAAAACGGTTGCTTCTGTACTCTGGATCTATGTTTGCAATTACACACTGTTCTCCGTGTTCACGTCACATTATTATTTTTAAATAATTATGTTAGAATATAACCTTATACAACGTTGACCACAGACCATCCATTTTGACATTACTTTTTATTTACGTCTAGCGGCCACCTTGCCATCTTCCCTTCCCGGCGGCATGGACATGCGCTCTATGCTTACAGAATGGATTGCCTAAATATACAATTTCGGATGTGTTTACCATAGACAGGTAACAGAATTAAACATGGGAAATAGTGACTATTATAATCTTTTTCATTAAATTTTAAAGTCATATAATATTATAAGGACATCTCACGCACATTCTGAGCAAATATTCGGTATAATAATCTATTAAAATATTTTCAGTATATTGATGCAGAATTTTCTTAGGATGTGATTGAATGAATGTACTCAGAATATTCAAGATTGAAGTTTGAAATTCCATTAAAGTTATTAGAACATTCCGAAACAAATATTCTGAAAAAATAATGTTTTCACATTGTGAAACAGAAATATATATATATATATATATATATATATATATATATATATATATATATATATATAGGGTGATTCGCAACGCAATGGGCACAGAATGTGTGCGTGTAGAGGCCCTCAAAACATGCCGATTTTTATATAAAGTTTTTTTCTGATTGGTGAGGTATTGACCTCGGAAGAGTATTTAATAATTACAAGAAACAGCTGTTCGAAGGGAAACCTATGTTGAGTCATTTTTTCGGTTATATTTATCATCGACAGTTAGTTGTCAGTAGAAATTGTTTCATTACCACGAAATATTGCAAATTTCCAAAATATATTGGATACTGTCTGCTATGAACATACATAGTTGTATTTATCATCAGCAATTCTTAACGGAAATTGCTTCATTGATTTTTTTATACTCATTTAAAGTTGGAACCTAAATTAAAAACAAACACTTCGTAGGGAAAGGAAACCTATTTTGAGCGATTTTTTCGGTTATGTTTATCATCGACAGTTGCCAGTAGAAATTGCTTCATTACCATGAAACGTCGCAACTTTCCAAAATACATTGGATACACTCTGCTATGAGCATATACATAGTTGTATTTGTCATCAGCAATTCGCAACGGAAACTGCTTCATTGACTTTATTAAACTGATTCATTCACCTCACTATCCGGGAAATTTTGTCGAACCACTGCTTTTCTACAAGAGGGGTAGGGATCTTTGATGTGCCCAACATCGCATGGCCACGAGACCGACGGCTTTACGCACACTGGGATGGGCGGAACGTGCAGTCATTAACTTGCTCATTCACAAGGCACAACATCTGTTGATGTTACTGATTTACTGAAAAGGTGAGAGGGGAAACCTGGGAATCGAACCCAGTACTATTGGGTCCAGAGGCAAACCTTCTTTCCACTGGACCACCGAGGCTCAAAATTTACTCTTTACATTTACGTTTTCCCATTGCTTTCCCTAATAAATGTCATATATCGATGTATGTCGATAACGTCATATTATCATTTATTTACATTCTGAAAAAACCCTTGATTTCTTCCTTTATTTAAAATGGCACTTGGTAATATTCATGTGGCCACAGTGCACATCGTCGCCCGTTCATTTCTGCGTTCCGAATCTACCCGATTGTTTGTTTACTTTTGACGTGTCTACAATGCAGAATTACCCTTATTTATTACAGGTTTTTTAATCCCGTTATATATATATATATATATATATATATATATATATATATATATATATATATATATATATATATATATATATATTTAAAGTTCAGTCAATTTATTCACTTGTATTAAGATATAACGTGCAATTACCATAACATTTTATAACCACTGTAACAGGTAGCCAAACTGTATGACAAAAGTTGAATCTATTAGATTGAGACTATTGAAAGTTTGATTTGAACCATCTACTTGAAATGCTATGCAACAAACATAATTTCTCTAGCATACTCAGGAAATATCATTGCAAATTTTCAGAAATAGCTCCAAAATCACTTTAACTGATGAGAAACGTTAAGAATCGTAATTTCTGATAGTCGTTTCATTGCTTGACACCACTGTATTTTCAGATACTTGGGTCTGGTCGTGCTAAAAAAATATGTTTGTAAATTCAAAGATTATTCCCCAATCGGCTTTCTGAAAATGTAGGTAACCTATTTTTTCTGAAATATATTTAGAAACCCCATGTATGTATAAACGACAAAATAAATGTTGTGGTTACAACTTTCAAGAAATTAACCGTATCCGGTCTGAATAAGGGTGCTGGTCGTAGAAGAAACTTGAAAAGAGATTTAAGTGCAAAATGGGAAAAAAATAGCAGCTTAATTCAACTTCCATCAGGTGCTTTTTTTCACATTTTGCAGTTATACATTAAATTACGTTTACCCCATACAACCCCACGAGTCCCGTAATTAACTTTCTTGGGGGTTGAAACCACAAGATATCTCTCGCGGTTTATGCATACATAGGGGTAATTATATGAGCCTGTTTAAAAAAAATGAAAAAATCGGACGTTACGCCACCCTTTAATTTCTTCCCCAAAAGATTATCGGTTCGCTCAAATGAAAAGCTATGGCAAGAAATAACCACATTAAAATGTACCCATACAGAAATTTAGTAGAAGTAGCTCAAGCATCGTTTGTAAAAAAAATTCTAAACACACTCGCGTCACCCCTCCCGTTCCCTCATAAATAAAGCTCGGTTCGCCCAATTTATAAACTAGGGGAAATAGAGACCACACAACAATACATCTCCATAGAAGTTAAAGGGAAGGGGAAATTTCCCACCAACCGCCCTCACTACCGACCAACCACCTTACACATAGCATTGGAACACAACCACGAGGTACAAATACAACTTGCATGTAAGATAGTCAGATTTGTCTAAAACTGTCTGTTGGATAATTTGCAAATTCACCAATATTCTATCTTGGTTTTCGGTTGTACTTGTACATAAAGTGAAATGCAATACTTTCTGGAACTTTTTAGTTATATTATTAGTTTCCATTTCAGCGACAAGTCAAATAAATAGCAAATGATTAAACTTAGAATTCACAATATAATATCGTAAACGCAACGCCCGTTTGGAAATTGACTATCGAATTACGTCAAACGGCATTAGATTTCAGTTTTCTAGGTAGTTTGAACTCATTGCTTTAATTTGGTTCTTTTACCCATATATTATTCTTGTGAGGAAAATTTTGAAACAACAAAAATTATAAATACATTTTCATTCTTTATCCATTTATACCATTTAAAAACACATGTACCTACATGTGGTTCATTGTATGAGCTATCAGAATTAATGTCACGAATATCTACGATAAACTAGACATTCAATCCACTTAACTTGGATTACCTTTTGAAATATGAGTTCCAAGCTTGAAAAGTGCAGAAAAAATATATATATTTTAGCAATGTTAAGGCGTCTCGTCTGGAAGATTAGACCTCTAAAATTTACATATTTCTTAGTAACCGTCTTTGTTATGATATCTACCATCTATACACTGTAATTTTAAACATGATTAGGAATAACCCAACAACGGTCATTTCTTGTTAACAATTGACGACAGGCATGCCAACCTATGTCAGGTAGCTAGGTATAAATATTCAATATTCATAAAAAGTAGTTCTTCTGTAAACTCGACACAATCAACACCCTTTAGCATATTCATTTGAAGCAGTTCTTATATAGACTCCGAACAAGCACCACGCTTGTGATAGCACAATCATAATCATTTCGTAGAGTTATCATGTACTCTAAAGCATACCATATTATAAGTAATTCTCTATAAGTTTACAGTTTGTTATTAAATGTTGTGTTACAACATCAGCGTTTAATTTAACAAAACATAATCAGGTGTTTCGAGCTATCAAGAAACAAAAACAAATAAAATGTGGTACATCAGTACAAAACGTAATTAAACAAGCAATAATATATATATATATATATATATATATATATATATATATATATATATATATATATATATATATATATATATATATATATATATATATTATGCCTCTATGCAAATTTCGAAACACTGCTTAGCACTTAATTTGTCTCAATACTCTTATTTCTTCAAACATTTATTTACATGGTAAGAAATAGCCAGGCCGGCCCAAGGTTCATAGATAGAATACACTGTATATGTTCTAATTAGTCAATGCTAGAAAGAAGCTGATAACTTGACTAACATTAACATTCTCATGTTAGTCAATGCTAACACTAAGTTAAGACCTTCGTGTGGCACACCCAGATTAAATCAGAGAACGAAAATGAAATCGAATGTTTTTTTAGTATTGTGACATACAGAAGTTAAGAAATGAAAAAAGCAGAAAGTATTTTAACAAAATAAACAAACTGTTAAGTATGAAAATTGATCAACATGAGAAGATAGTAATTTACGAGATTTAAAAATTTTGTTGAAGGGATTGAGTTTCTGAATAGATACAGATCAAGTTGATAAATTTTTGTTTGAACAATTTGCAATTTTGGTATTCTGACACTTCAGGAAAACGAACACGTAACAGGTGTCGAAACTGACCGTTACGTGTCCAATCGAACAGTTTGGACACTTGAAGTGCTTGAAGAATGCTATACATGACAAAGTGAGTTCGGACACCGTGCTCAAAGTGTACGATAGACACACACACACACAAATTTATATATATATATATATATATATATATATATATATATATATATATATATATATATATATATATATATAAGTCTCACCATAAATACCTCTCCATTAGTGAATTTTCTTAATGAATGAAAATTGTGTTGTGTTCAATAGTACCTAAGTCATGCAATATAAACCACTACCACAGTTTGATGTGGATGGACTGGAAAAGTGCAAGAATACTGCAAATCTATAGAGTTGTCTAAGCAACATCTTAGGCCTTTTACTCCTGTGGGAGACGTTAATGCTGTGAGAAGTATCACTATAAAGTGCAGAAAATGTGGACCAGAACATATGTCAGGAAGATGAATGTACATACAATAAAACTTGCAATTAATCAGATACGCAATCACTTGGCCAAAGTATGGCTTTACAACCAGAATATTCTTGGTGACGAACATCCGGCATCTGAATATGGAAATAGCTTTATAAGTCAAAATCAAGTCCACGGAAGCAGAGCAGAAAGCAACCATACGAGGGAAGGGTAAAAGGTCTGATCGATTACTTTCATCTGTAGTTTTGTGTAAGTGCAAGCAAGTGTGATTTTGTGCAATGTTGTGTCCAATATAGTTGTATTCTATAAAGCTGTAAGTACTATTATGTAATGCAATTTCTTTAATGTCACACTGAAAGCCTGTAGGATCAATAGCCTAGCTAAATTTCAAGTTACTTCAGTGGGGTAACGCGATTATTCATCTCGGAAACTTTGTATTTGGTTATTAAATTTTCCAGCAACTCCAAGAATTGTATCTTTATTTATTAGTGAATTTTCATTATTCATATATATATATATATATATATATATATATATATATATATATATATATATATATATATATATATATATATATATATATATATATATATATATATATATATATATATATATATATATATATATATATCTGTGTGTGTGTGTGTATCCAACCGATAACTCAAAAGATACTGATTTGGAACAAATTTGGGGATTACCCTTATTTTGGCTTGGATGAGTTCGTTCATCAAATCTTAGCGGCCAATTTTTCTTAGTAAAAAACTTAAAAAATATTTTTTTAAACGCAATATCTCTCAAATTGTCTATGTGATTGAAACGAATATTTACAACCTAAAAGAACATAGATAGACGTGGTTGTGTACCAATTTTTAAGTCGTTTGATCAAAGGAAAATAAAGTTATTCGAAAATAATAATAAAATAATCCTCGACATCACTTCAGATTATGTAATGTAATATCTACAATTTTGGATGAAGACAGATGACGTTGTATGTATTGCTATGCTATTTAAATAAATCGTAGATAAAAATCGAAACAATGGAGGTTGTCACAGGTTATCAACCAGGATAACGTTGTGAGAGATACAACAAGGACGCCATCTCGGTGAAGGACCATGTAGTATGTTGTAACAGCTCTAGTTTACACAAAATTTTATAGATAGAGCTGTACAATCAACTAATAATTGTGTAATGTCAGCCTTGGACCATTTGTTTCCTAATACCAGGACAATGTTTCAAACGCCGTTAATTTTAGCATGCGAATGTAAACTATAAATAAAAATTTTCGGGACGCAGTAAGTGCGTTATAGTAGTGAATTTGCATAAGAATTGTACACTATTAGTAAGATATATTATTAAAACTAATTCTTTAAATTTAAATGGACCTTGGAGATCAGTTTTAGAGTCCCAGTTAGCGATTATTTGGAAAACAAATTTTTTACATGGAGCTAGAAAATTAAAATTTGGTCTTAGATATAATATGTAAGTACTGTAAGTGCCTTTAAAAAATTGTGTTTCAAATTTCATTAAAGTTACAAAAGTTTTTCAGAAAAAAATAATTATTTATAAAGGGAATGTACCTGTCAAATTATAAACATGACAGGTATTTTTCCTTATTAATTGCTTGGATGGTTTTGTTTTAGTCAACCCATTCAGTTTTTGCAAACAATAAACAACAGTCTGGACGCAGCAAGTGCGTTATGTTAATGAATTTTCATAAAAATGTTTTTAATAGCAAATATGTGTCTTTTTTTTTAGAAAACAGGTATCAAATTTGGTTACTAGTATAACCAATATAGTAGAAACAAGGTGCCATGTTTCACCAAAATAACTTTGACAATGTACCAAAATTTTCGAAACTAAACTTAAAGTGTTTCCGAAAAAACTGGTCTCTTTGTCAACCTTACAAGTTAATAGCAAATTGAGATATTCAAATTTAAAGCATTTAAAGAAGATTATCTACCATAACACACTTGCTGCGACCCGAATTTATTTTCTTACAAACATGCATTATATTTCGATGGAAAATCCAAAATGCAATAAGGCGTGTTCGATTAAAAAAAAGAGAATTTGTACCACCAACGACTTATATGCCAGCCTCTGATTGTAGAATTTTTTTTTTCAAGATGTAGCTCCAGACACCCTATAATTAATGTATACAATTTTTTTCGTATCTTGTATAATAACGGATATATTGAGCTTTATTGATTTTTTTACGAAAATGTGATAAAAATTATATGCCATTAAACTCTATAGCTAAGACTACTGCCAAGCATCAGAGAAAGGGTCTATCTGAAGTGAATTTTCTGGAAAAATTTTATTAAAATAAAGGACAATGACGGTTGAAGCTAAGACTTCAGGCTTTGTAAAACATTCTTCTTGAGACATTTTCTTTTCATAACTCGTATTAGTTTCAGGTTCTTTACCTAAATGTTGCCAATTTTGACGTTTTAAATCGCGACTTTGACGTTTTGAGGAAAACCTCAATTTATTTTAGTTTAAATGCACATAACTTTTTTCTCTTACAGAGCTAAATTTTGGTAGGTAATTTACCTATAATGATATAAACCTGCGAACCAAATTTGAATGCCCTTGCTTTGTCATTTACGGACATATAATTTTTTTTCGGAAGACAACACACAATTTTCCAGGCAAACCTAGGCCGATTTTCCTGGCTAACGAACTTATTCAAGCCTCCAAGCCACTTGCAAAACGAAGGCACAAATTTAATCAAAATCGGCCCACTATTTTTTAGTGAATTTTCATTAAGAAAATTCACTAATAGAGCGGTATCGATGGTGAGACTTTTGGAAAATTTCTTCAAATGAGCGCGAATTTGGACCTCTAGAACCCATATCCAAGGTCGGTTTTGATTTTTATATGCTTATATATATATATATATATATATATATATATATATATATATATATATATATATATATATATATATATATATATATATATATATATATATGTATGTATCCAACTGATAACTCAAAAAATACTTGACCGATCTTCACTAAATTTGGAGATTACCTTGATTTTGTTAATGGCTTGGATGAGTTCGAAGATGAGCACCGTAGGTTTAATTTTTTGTATAAAAAATGTAAAGGAAATTTTTAAAACGCAATATTTTTTTTTGTTTTAAGTACTGCAGTGATTCAAATGAAAATTTGCACATATAAAGGAGATGTCAAAATAAACGGTCCACGAGGAAAGAAGTTGTTCGAAAATGAAAAAATGTGTAAGAAATAAATAATGTTTAGAAATAAATAATCTACGACATCAGCTTGAATTGCATAGGCATTTCGCACATTCAACGTTGACAAGGATAGTTAGAGTATTAATGTGTTTGTTATTACTTTAGACGGCTTCACAACAGTAGTTAAATATAAATAAGCAGGGTTGTCAGATATAATAAAAATTAACAAATAATAAAATTTAAATCGATTCTTAGGATGAAAACGTATCAACCTAACATATTTTTTAATTATTAATGACATAATTCAAACAATAATTGCGGTACAATAACCAAACATTTTGAATTACCAAATCCGTATGATATTTTAAATTAAAACTGATCTGTACGTTACAACTTTTTAGTGAATTTTTATATTATATGTCAATGCAGCACTGTACTATTGTCTAATGTCTACTGTCACTGTCATCTGTCATCTGTGTTTTTAAACGCCGTTATGGTGGAAACGTAGTATCCAGGCCGTATTCTGTTTTTTTGTAAATAAATAGCAAATAGAACGGTGAAATGTTTCTTTCACTACCACGAATGATTCAGGTAATCGTGATATTATATTTATTTAAGCAGAAACACCTTACAAAAAATATCAGAAGATACACAAGTGACAGCAAAATTCAAGTAGTGAATTGTTTTTAAGAAAGTAACTTTAAATTTCGGAATCTCTCTTATCCAAAGATGGATTTATATAATTAAAGTTGAAAGATGTTTACTATATATAAAAGGTATGTATTCCTATTTTTTTGTTATCATTTTAGAGGTAATCTTATGTACTTTGAAGTATTTACCCAAACTGAAATAATTTAGCACATGTGCAAAGCCTAAGATTTATTTTCTGTTCTGTTTTGTGAGCTTGAATTAGTTTTTGTTATAATTTATTGATTTATGGAGATATAATCAGAACTTATTTAAAAAATTATTTCCTCTTTTAGCAATGGTAGCGAATAGTTTCCACAAAATCAATAGTAGTGAGTTTTCTTAAAGATGAGAAAGATTAAGAGGGTCATGCAGGAGGTATGACCTATGACCTTTGATGTTACAGTGGCTTCTTTGAAATATGTAGTATGGAGTATTAAAAACAGGAAGTGTACTGTCCAGGTAATAATTTTTTTACTAGTGTCAAACTTGTAATTTCCCTTAAGCTAATTTTATTGAACAATTTTGTTACATTATCAGAAAGCTTTTCCATACTGAGTAGATATCTTGTAATATTATATTTAGTAGATTGTAAAAATTGCTGGTATGTATATAAAAGTGGATGAATAAAATATGGCAGTGGTATATAAATGAATCAAGTAACATGACAAGTGGGTATCGCTGGTGACTCAGTTTCGTCAAGTTGTGTATGCCGTAATAAGAGAGTAGTCGAAGTGGATAAGGAATATTGTTTATTTGTAATAAATGTGGAAAAAAAAGTTAAAACAAGAAAAAATTGCTATTGTAATGAGGAAATGTTCTTTTATACAAACCCAGCGCAGGAGCATATGGACACTCCTTACAAAAAGTGGAAGCCAGTTTAGCCTGTTGTAATGCTATCTCTGATTGTTTGTGACTTATACTGCTTGTCATAACATCCAACTATCCAACACATTGTTTTCTCTTTTTTTTTTTGTGAATTTTTGATTGTTTTTAGTGAATTTTTATTTGAAAAAAAAAATGTTTTGTCAACAAACTCTGTCAGTATGTGTTTGGGTTTTTACCGTTTTACTCATTTGTTAGTGAATTTTCATTAATGTTAATCTTAATCTTAATTATCTGATAGGTCAATACCTATTTTAAACGTATTATAAAAAATAACATCCGGCTTGTAAGTCACCATTATTATTATTTTATGATGTACAAAGTAATGTTGATATAGAATTTTGCGTGATCAGTGATCTGATATTTTTTGGTAATCTGGCAAGTCCTATACAGCAAAACAGCAAAAAACTTTTCCATTGTTTAGGCACAAACAGTGCTGCAGTTTCATTTGTGTTTTAAAACATTTTTGTTAGTTTCCATAATAATCTAATCTAATATATCTCATTCTTTATTGACTTTGAGAATTTCCCCAGGTCTCAAAATAAAAAAAGTTTTTATTTTCTCTGCATTAGTAAAAGCAAACTGCCTCAAAGACGATCTATATACTTCATTCCGTGAATTTACGGTTGGTTAATTAATGTCTTCATCTACCCCTGCTCCAAATGATTCACGTGGAAGCTAATGTCTTCATTTTTATAAATGATAAACAGCTGAATTTACACAAATAAAACTTTTGGTTTATTTTAAATATATATACTTCTTTAATTAATATCCCAACCATGGCAGTGGTTACAGTGTGGTAATTAATATATAATCATTTTATGAAATATTTATTACATCTTTATTTCAAAAAGTAGCCATTTGTCATTTTCAAGAGGTCGAGTAAAATATGGATGGAATAGAACTCTTTAGGCCTTAATCTGCCTAATCTATAGAGTGATGGTTAGGTGTAGGTTGGGTTGTAGTTCAATTATGGAGTCTTAATCTTCCTACTCTCTAAATCTCAACAGATATCATCTCTAAAGCCTTGGTGTATTCAACCATAGACTTGAAAGAGATCAAACTGTCGCTTGGCGGTCCTGTATTGTCAATAGTGGGGCTTTCATCTGGATCCTATTGGTTGGGTAGTTAGGTTTATTATATACCTTACATATAGAATCTTAGATGTAGAATCTAGAAGTTTGTATGCATCTAATTTTTTTATAATTGTGTTGCAGATTATCAACCATACAAGAAACGCCTCATGGACATGAATGAAGATTTAAAGGGAAGGTTTGTCCATCACAGACATCAGATTTAGGATCGTCTGTCTGGTCATGTGAAAACTTTGTACATACTTACAGATTAGTTAAATAGCATAATTGTCGTACCCTTAGTCCTAAGATGACAATCTCGAAAACAGGATTTCATAGAAATCGCAGCTAACATAATTTTCATTACTAATTTGAAACCACCAAATACCACCACATTATACACTTGTATCAAAATTATATATAAAGCGTGGGCCAAACTCGATGGAGTATTAGAAGTATATAGTGAATCAAAATTGATAGAAATCTGAAATTAGGTTATGTTCATAAGTGGTTATGGTCTTCATTTTAAAATTATTTTTATGACATTGCGGCGTCGTCCCATAACATTATTTTTTCAAATGAAAAAAAATGTATGTATTGCGACACTCTTATGTTAAAAGTAACATTTTAAAAGTTTATATATATATATATATATATATATATATATATATATATATATATATATATATATATATATATATATATATATATATATATATATATATATATATATATATATATTTATAGATATCTGCACGGGCACTGCTCAGAGGAGCTTTCTTCCATAGTTCCTTCACCTGCTGTCCCCAACAGATCTACCAGGGGAACAGAGCGAATGCACCCTTTTACTGTCCAGGTCACCAGACATAGAACAGTTTGTTATGCCCGCTCTTTTGTCCCGAGGACTTCCAAGTTGTGGAATTCCTTGCCGGCACATGTTTTCCTTCTCCTCCAAACCTTCAAGTCCAGAATTAACAAGTTGCCTCTTTCCTCCTTGTCGACACCCACGGTACGATAGTATTTAGGCTGTAAGCCCTCGTGTTGTGTTGTTGAAATAAAAAAATAAAAAACTCAGATATTATTATGATTCCAATTTCTTGACTTTACCACACTACACAAAACTAAACAAATCACATGTTCTGCCTGCGTAACTTCTCCATTGATTCGTCGCCAATTTATATTGTGTCTTTAGAAATGCAACGCATATTAACTGCTATCACGTAACATTTACTTAAATTGCTAATTCAATAATTGTATGACTTGCGAATATATAATCCATTGACATTGACAACATTACATCTGGTAATCATTTTCATTTTCATTTTATTGATATTTAACTTCTATTTCCTATTCTGCCAGAGTTTGCTGCTGAAAATTTAAGCTCAATAAAAAAAGAGCCCCAAACTTAAAATATACAATTCAGTATCTACCAATAACTTTTTTGTCTTTAAACTTATAGACCTAAATTTTGATACATGATGTACTCTTTATAATACAAACAGACCTACCTAATTTGGTTGCCCTTACCTGGTTATTTCCAGAGATATTTTTTTTCGAAAGGAAACACAAAATGTTCTAGGAAAAGCTGGACCGATTTTCCTGGTTAATTAACTTATCTAAGCCACTACATACATATATACACACACACACACACACACACACACACACATACATGTGCTCGTATGTTTGCAGGGACACACGAAAACACACCAACTTGTGGGATCTTAATGTTTGAGATGAGTCGTGGATGTAGATGTATCTCCAGATGTGGATAATTCGCGCCAAAATACTATACACACGCTCGTTTAGAAAATATTTACAAATAAAGTTAGGTCCCGCAATTATGTTTAATGCACACGGTGTGTGAAGACCCCTTAAATATGGATTATGTTTGAAGTGTGTATAAGACCCCAGAAACCATACTGTTTTTTTCTACAAACATAACTGTGTTTCTGAATTACACATGGCAACAAAAAAACCAGTTTAAAAAAACTGTCTGGCTTGTGTGCGTGTAAGGACCGACAAATATAAGGGGAAGGGTTTGTTTATTAAATGCTGTGTGGAGGCATTGTATAGTTGATCACATTGACCTTGTGCAGTTATTCTGAAATATATTATAACATATATCTTTTAGTGAATTTTCCTACACTTTTGAATTTTAAAACAATTCGCGAACTAGTACCTCTAGAACCCATGTATGTGGTCAGTTACTATCTTGATATGTTTATATATATATATATATATATATATATATATATTATATATATATATATATATATATATATATATATATTTCTGTGTGTGTGTATCACCCCGGTAACTCAAAAAATAATGGGCCACCAAATTGGTATGTGGCTATAGGTTATAAAAAGTCTGGACGCAGCGAGTGCGTTATGGAAGTTAATTTCCATAAAATGTTTTTAATTCAAGCAGGCATCAATTTAGTTACCGGTATAACCTATATAGTAAAAACAATTTACCATATTTTACTAAAATACCGTATTGTTTGAAAATGTACAAAAATTTTCAGCAAATAACTTTAACTTTAACTTTAAATACTTCTGAGAAAACTGGTTTCCTAGCATTTAATGAAAACACGCTATCAAAACACACTTACTGCGTCTCGATTTTTTTTTACGAACATGCATCATATTTCTATTAAAAATGCAACAGTATAAGGAATGTTCGAAAAAAAAATTGCAGTTATCACCAACGAATTATGGGCCACGCTGTGATTTTCAAAATAATTTTATAAGATACAGCTCAAGACCTTATAATTAACGTATACAATTTTTCTCGTATCTTGCATAATAACAATTATATTGAGCTTTACCGTAGAAATGCGTCACCCTGTATATATGTAAACAGATAAAAACTGAAAGTAAACCCGGAATATTTTAGTAAAATAAAGGTCGATGAAGGCTAAAGTTGAAACTTAAGAGCACTCTTCTTGCAACATTTTTTTACGTAACCGGTATTTATTTCATGTTCTTTGCCTAAATGTTGCCAATTTTTACGTTTCAAATCGCGACCTGTGCGTTTTGAGGAAAACCCCTTTTTTTTTCTTCAAATGCCTATAACTTTTTTGACTTTTAACTTACAGATGAAAATTTTGGTACGTCGTTCACTTTTTATAATACAGACATACGTACCATATTTGGTTGGCCCTACTTTCTTATTCCCGAAAGAAATCACAATCCATTCCGGGAAAACCGGGCCGCATTTCCTGGCTAAGCAACTTATCCATGCCAATTGCAAAAGGAAAATGCTTACAAAATTTGATCAAAATCGTCCCATTATTTTTTGAGTTGATATATATATATATATATATATATATATATATATATATATATATATATATATATATATATATATATATATATATATATATATATATATATATATATATATAAATCGAAACAGACCTCAGATATGTGTTCTAGGCGCCTAGTTTTCGCTCATTTGTGGCAATATGTTAATTTGAAGTATAATTGCATATTAGAAAATGCTTATAACTATCGACATATAATTATTTGCGTTTATACTAGTTTTTAGTGAATTCAGTTAAACACACGATATTTCATCAGTATACATACCTATATTATACTTTCTTATTCCCGAAAGAAATCACAATCCATTCCGGGAAAACCGGGCCGCATTTCCTGGCTAAGCAACTTATCCATGCCAATTGCAAAAGGAAAATGCTTACAAAATTTGATCAAAATCGTCCCATTATTTTTTGAGTTGATATATATATATATATATATATATATATATATATATATATATATATATATATATATATATATATATATATATATATATATATATATATATATATATATGTATATATATATAAATCGAAACAGACCCCAGATATGTGTTCTAGGCGCCTAGTTTTCGCTCATTTGAAGCAATATGTTAATTTGAAGTATAATTGCATATTAGAAAATGCTTATAACTATCGACATATAATTAGTTGCGTTTATACTAGTTTTTAGTGAATTCAGTTAAACACACGATATTTTATCAGTATACATACCTATATTATAGTTTATCTTTTTTCGATTTACGTCGGATTATTTCTGCGACTGTGGTAAATCACCGACGCCAGGGGACATTTTATCTGCAGTGTCCTGGAACTTTGGCCGAAGTCTTCTTTCCGTAAGGAGCGTAGGGATCTTTAACGTGCCAGACATCAGATGGTACATCGGATTGACGGCTCTACGTCGCGTCGGAAGGGAGGAAAGTGCAGGCATCAAATTTCAAACACAATGCCACAACCTCGGTTAATCTTAATTTACAGTATGTACGGAGAAATAGAAATGTTTACCTACTGGACCACCAAGAATGCTTATATTATATTATGTAGTTGAAACTGGTAAACTAGTAAAAACTTTTTTTCTTTTTAGTAAATTTTATAATTTGGGAAAGGAAAAGTTTAAAATTTTTTAAGTAAATAGTTTTGTTAATGACCGCAAAGGGAAATTTTAAAATCCTAATAAATATACAGGGTGATTCAAATTCGAGCCTCACCAGGGGGATGTCGCGTATTATGAAAGATCGACGATAGGTTTAGATGCTGCAAAGTTGCAACATTTCGTGCCCTTTAATATCTCGCAGAGAAAGCCAAGTTTTGCAACTGTCGTTAAAAAAATTGTCAAAAAACTGAAAAATGCAATTTTCAATTTTCGCCTCTCATTTATTTAAACTTTTATAAAGAAACGAAAAACCCATTCTTAGGTCATTTCAATATATATATATATATATATATATATATATATATATATATATATATATATATATATATATATATATATATATATATATAATTATTATTATTATTGCGTTTATTCAATTAAATTATACAATATGCAATACACAATAAGTCTATGACTTGTGCTGTGTTTTTACAAAATTTAACGGGTTCATCCAAAAAATCATTGGCAACTGTGGACCAAGTTCACTATACTTCAAATTTTGACATTCTAAATGGAAAATATTTCTTACTTTAACTTCCTCCTCTCAATTGTTCTATTGTTACCTTCATTTACCAAAGTTCTTGACATCGTTATACTTATTTTTCAACCACGGGTCAACCTTAATCGCCCATATTTTTTTCAAAAATAATAAACTATTCTATGCCGAATGACATCACTTTGACAGTAATATATGTATGTATCATACCGATAACTCAAAAAATAATGGGCCGATTTTGATTAATTTGGTGAGTACATTCCTTTTGCAAGTGGCTTGGATAAGTTCGGTACCCAAGAAAATCTGCCCAGGTTTTGCTGGAAAATTTTGTGTTTTCTTTCTAAAAAAAATAATATCTCCGGAAATAACAGAGTAAGGGCAACTAAATTCGGTACGCGTGTTTGTAATATAAAGAGTGAACCATGTACCATAATTTGCATTTCTAAATTTAAAGAGATAAAAGTTATGGGCAGTTAAAAAAAATTTGGAGTTTTCCTCAAAACATGTGTTCTGCGAACCCTTAAGTCATTGCCCTTCATTTTACTAAAATATTTACAGAAAATTCATTCCAAATAGACCCTCTCTCTGATGCTTTGGCCGTCGGTTTAGTTAAGTTGATGCTTTCGCTGTACGTTTAGTTAAGTTTATGGTTTAACGGTCTATATTTTTTGGCTAATTTTCGTAGAACAAATTCGTTAATGCATTTTTGCATTTTTTTATCGAAATATGATGCATAGAACCGAAGTTGGAAGAGAGTGCAAGCATAGATGTCATATGGGGAGAAATGGAGGAAGCCTTGATAAGGGTCGCAGAAGGTGAACTAGGTCATAAGCGGAAAACACAGAAACACAGTTGGATGACAGCAGAAATCATGGCGCTTTTCGAAGAAAGGAGAAGATGCATAAGTCAAGGATATCCAGAGAGCTATAAACACATCCAAAGACTTATTAGGTGGAAAATAAGAGCGGCAAAGAATGACTGGTTAAAGAAGCAATGCGAGGATATAGAACAACTACAAGAGCTGCACGATGAATTTAACATACACAGAAGATAAAAGAGGTGTCCGGAGTTTACCGGAAGAGATACTTTTCTAATGTAGAAAACGAACATGGGGAAATTGCACAAGACGATCGGCAGCGAAGAGTTATTTGGGAGGAATATATTAACAACCTTATCGACGATAATAGACCTGACATAGCGGTTGCGGAGGACGTAGACCTGTCTGGACCCCCTATCACCAAAGAATAAATTGTAAGAACAATAAATACGTCAAAGGCCAGAAAGGCAGTTGGCCCGAACTGCATACCTGCCAAACTACTAAAAATACTAGACGACAGGGGAATTTCCGTACTGCGCAGAATATTTAACAAGATATATAACATGGGGGAGTTCCCTGCCAAGTGGCTTACATCACATTTTATCCCCCTGCCAAAAAAGAGTAACGCAACGAAGTGCGAGGACCATAGGCTGATCAGTCTAGTAAGCCACACGTTAAATATATTCCTCAAGATTATTTACTACACAATTTCCATAAAATGCGAAAGAGAGGTAGGGTCCACACAATTTGGATTTAGAAGGGGACTAGGTACGTGAGAGGCTAAGAATTAGTAAAATGTTACGTGTGGTCAGTGTTACTATATGGTGTGGAGGGCTGGACGCTGAAGGTGAATACCATGAATAGACTTGAAACCTTTGAAATGTGGACATACAGACGTATACTAAAAGTCTCATGGACGGCCAGAAAAACAATCGAAGAGATCCTAAGAACGGTTAAAAGAGAACGTGAACTGGTGAACACCATCAAGCGCAGAAAAACAGCATATCTGGGTCACGTAATACGGAATGAAAGATACCAATTCCTACAATTAGTAATCGAAGGAAAGATCGAGGGGAAGAGAGGAGTCGGAAGTAAGAGGATGTCATGGCTCAGAAACGTGAGAGAATGGACAGGACTAAAAACTGTAGGAGACCTATTCAGCTCCATCAAAAATAGGGAAGAATGGGCACATGTGAACGCGAATATCCATTAATGGATAAGCAACAGAAGAAGAAGAAGATGCATGTTTGTAAGAAAAAAATCTGGACGCAGTAAGTGCGTTTTGGTAGCGAACTTTAATGAAATCCTTTAAATTTCAATAACTCAATTTGCTATTAACCTAAGGTTTGTTGGCTAGGAAACCAACTTTAAGTTTATTTTCGGAAAATTTTTGAAAATTTTTAAACAATAAGTAGTTTTGATAAAATATGGTAGATTGTTTCTACTGCATAGGCTATACCAGTAATCAGATTGATGCCTGCTCGCATTTGCTATTAAAAACATTTTAATGAAAATTCACTTCCATAACGCAGTTGCTACGTTTAGACTTTTTTAAATATAAAGTATAGTACTATTTTAGGAATAATTTTTGCTTTTGAAAAAAGCAGCAGCGTATTGTATTTTCATTACAAATAGTACACCAAGGTCATATTTATGTGGGTGCGGCTGGTTAAATGTAAAAATGTTTTTTTCCTCCTCAAATATGTGTATATAGCCCTAATTTAGACACACCAAATTTCATAAAAATAGATAATCTAGATCTTTTTTTAAATAGGAAGATATGATTTTTTTGCACTCACGGAAAGCACATCTCCTTCTTAGCAACGGCACTATGAAAATGTAATCGGGATTAATAAGAAAAAATCGCAAAAAAAGTTTCTTAAAAATTACCTTCGGTTGGATTTCATTAATCAATTTCTTATCAAGTTACCAATTGAAAAATTGTGATAATATTTGCAGCTGCCAATTTTAAGCATTGTTTTGTGTCAGTTACATGTAGTTTGTAATACTTTAGAGAGCTTCATATTGGTAAATAGAGAATTTATAGAAATGAATTATTATTATTATGGCAGAATTGAGCAAAAAGCTAAGAATTGATATATTAGTGATGTTGGGCTACGGTGACAGGAAGCTTTGTAAAGAAATGTGCATGTTTTTTCATGAGTCTGGCCACAAATTAATGAAGTGTATGTTTCCAGAACACTGAAAAAAAAAACGAAACTGGTAGTGTCAATGATAAGCCAAGAATAGGAAGACCAAAAACGGCTGTAGCTGGTAATAACACATTAGATATATTGTTGTCTTTTTATTAAACCCACCATGTGTCTACAAATTAAGTTACTACATTACACAGCCGTTCAGAAAAATCTGTGGTAACTTTGCTAAAAAGGAAAAGAAAGAATTTCACCCATATAAAGTACAGCTAGTACAGGAACTTGTAGTTGGCGATTTTTAGAGGCGTGTTGAATTTTGTTATATTATGGCAAATTTAATGAGCAGCCGGACTTTAGTAGAAATTATCGTTATTGGTCTCAGCAGAATCCACATTGGATGCTGGAGGCTCAAACCCAACGACCACAAAAAAATTATGTATGGACGGGTATACTAGACAGTAGTAATATTGGGCGGTTATTTATTGAGGGAAATCTAACATCTGAAAAGTATTAAATTTTTTTAAGAGAAGAAATTATACCACAGTGGTTGCAGTGAGCCCAGTCAATGAAGTTTGGTTTGATAAATATGGAGCTCACAATCATTTTGGCAGACGCGTGCGGCAAAATTGGATGAAGTTTTTAGAGAAAATTGAATCAGGCGCTGAGATGCACTTAAATGAACTGCTCGCCCTCTTGACTTGACGCCATGTGGTTGCTTTCTTAGGGTCACTTGAGGAATGTTCTCTACAGAGACAGACCACTAAATCTGGAAGACCTGAAAGCTATAATTGTTGGCCAAACAAGATGGATTGTGTGTTCCAGGTTAATTAGTTTAATAAATTTCTTTGAAACGCGAGTTCAATTATGTATTGATAATGGACAGCATTTTGAACATTGAGTAAGTTGACAAATATTATTGCTGTTTTATTTTAGTTTTGTTTTTTCAGTCTCTTTTAGAATTAAAGTTAATAATTAAAGCTAGTTTGCCTATCATCTGCAGTGAGTGATTTTACAGCATTTGTTATGTTGCTTATGCGTACAGGGTTGGTTTTAAGCGTGCTTCTGTTAAAAAAAACATTTTTGCGATCAACTGCATAATTACATTAGTTTTTCTCCATTTTTTTTCTAATTGAACCTAATTACATTTTTATAGTGGCGTATCAAGAACTAGACGCTATTTCCGAAATCGCGAAAAAATCATATCTTGCTATTTAAAAACAAAGATTTAGTTGCCATAGCAACGAAATTGTTTACGCTATGATAAATTGAAGATCGTCACTTTGTAGCAAAAAAGATGTCGAAAAGCTTTTAAGTTTTTTTTTTTGAATAAGGAATATTTCTGTAAATACAAATCCATCCTATACTAACCCTATAAGTATATATATATATATATATATATATATATATATATATATATATATATATATATATATATATATATATATATATATATATATATATACATAAATATGTGTATGCAAAATAATATATAAACTAATGTTTCCATCCCAAATATGAGTTCTGTTTCGTTTGAAGAACAGAGTAAATGTTTTCTATGAAATTTCCCTAATAAATAAATTTAACAATATCTCAATATTCTTTGAAATATAACATACTACATAAAACCCACCGCTATCTGCTTTAGGGCCCAAGGAAAAATGATGTACCGTTATTCCCCGTCAACAACCCTTGCAGATGAAGCAGTAAAAAATAACAACAAAGACGCTATTTATAAAACCAGGGTGTAGTCACTTGAAAACAGATCATTTACTACCTGCACGAGGTACAAAAAATATATATATTTATCGGGACTTACACAAATTTTACCAAACAGTTGTCGGGCCTTACACACAATTACGTCTGATTCAAAAATTGACCACGGAGGTCGCTTTTATCAGTCACTTTTATAGGACCCGACAGTTTTAGTAACACGAACTCAAAAATACACACATGCATATAGTATGTATATCAGGACATCGTCAGAAAATTAGTTATTTATACTATTTAAGAGGTGGAGAATCCGAAAAACCACGTCTCTAAATTGTCGGGACGCGTGTATGGCCCGACAAGTTGGGAAGACCCGACAAGTCACGTCCATGCATGTGGTTTGTCCTCATAATTATACGGGCACAAACACACACACACACACACACACACACACACATATATATATATATATATATATATATATATATATATATATATATATATATATATATATATATATATACATATACATATACATATACATATAAAAATTGAAACTGACCCCGGATATGTGTTCTAAGGGACCTAATTAGCACACATCTGGAGAAATTTTTTCAAAATTCAAAAGTCGGGATCTCCTCTTTAGTGAATTTCTTTTAAGAAAATTCACTAATAAAATTAAAAATCGATATAATATAGTGCAAAACTCATTCATATTTAGAATCTGATATTTTTCTGTGAAATAGGACTATGGAGCTAATCAAACTTTATTAGTTAGATGATCAATATGCTAGTTAACCCGGCGCCAGCTAATCAAGTAATTTTTCTGGGAGTAAATAAACATTGACATGAATACACCTATTATAGTTAGCTGATTAAGAATTCACTGTACTTATCAATTTTTTTTAATAGAATTTTTCATCCTCTGATGGCGTTGACGTGGTCAACGAAACGATCGTAAGGTCTTTGAAATATGTGTTGTGGTGATTTGGGTTCTCCAAGTGTACTTATCAGTGATCATCACAGGTTCCAGTTTTCACATAGGGTACCATGAAACATTTCGGCTTAAAAAAAATATACTGGATACCGTTTGCTATTAGCATATAGTTGTATTTATCATCGGCAATTCGCAACGGAAATTGCTTAACTCACTTTTCACACTCATTTAAAGTCGGAAACTAAAAGAAAAACTAACAGTTCGAAGGAAAACCCATTTTGAGCCATTTTCTCGGGTATGTTTATCATCGATAGTTGTCAGTAGAAATTGCTTCATTAGCATGAAACATTTCGGCTTAAAAAAATATACTGCATACCGTTTGCTATTATCATATACAGTTGTATTAACCATCAGCAATTCGCAAAGGAAATTGCTTACCTTACTTTTCACACTCATTTAAAGTCTGAAGCTAAAATAAAAACAAACAGTCCGAAGGGAAGCCTATTTTGAGCCATTTTCTCGGTTTTGTTTATCATTGACAGTTGTCAGTAGAAATTGCTTCATTACCATGAAACATTGCGATTTGAAAAAAATATACTGGATACCGTTTGCTATTAGCATATACAGTTGTATTTATCATCGGCAATTCGCACCAAAAATTGCTTCATTGACTTTACTAGTGATTCAATCACCTCACTGTCCGGGAAATTTGGGTCTTTAACGTGCCCAACATCGCATGCGCACGGGAGACGGCTTTACGCCCCCTGGGAAGGGCGGAACGTGCAGATTACCTTGCTCAATCAGAATGGCACAACCTCTGTTGATGTTACTGATGCACGTACAAAGGGAGGAGAGGGGAAATTTGGGATTGAACCCAGTACCCTTGGGTCCAGAGGCCCACGTTTTTCCCCTGGACCACCATGGCTGAAAATTAACTTTTTACATTTCCGTTTTCCTACTGCTGTCCGCAAAATATGTCAAATATCAATTTATGTAGATGACGCCATATTATAATTTATTTACATTATAAAAACATTTGTTCACCCCTTGATTTCCTTCTATATTTAAAATGAGCCTTGGCAATACTCATCTGGCAACGCTGCACATCGTCCAGCGTCCACTTCTGCCTTCCGATTACACCCGAATTGTTTGTTTACTAGTGAGGTGTCTACAATGCAGGATTACCGTAAAGTAACTGGGGGTAGATTTGCCATTTGCAACAAACTTGCAGGAGGCTTTCTGCAAGTAATCTATCGGTAATCTTTGAATTGAGGGTGTCAGACGGCGTGTAACAGAAACGTAAATACCACATACAGTGTTGTCGGGTTGTACTTCTTTTCATTGAATAAGATGTAATACATATTTTATACTTTTTAATATATTTTTGCCTGTATCAAATACATCTAAAAATAGGTCCAACAGCATCTACAAAAAAATGTAAAAAAACATAATATTGTTACATTTAAGTGTTTATTGGTTAAATTTGCAGAGAACCAGCTGAACGCTTTTTAGTTAATTTTCTTCGAAAAAATCCACTATTGGGGAGATCCTGACTTTTGAGTTTTATAAAAGAAATATTAAATGAGCGCGAACTAGGACCCCTAGAACCTACATCCGGGGTCAGTTTAAATTTTTATAAGTTTATATAGTTTATATAGAAAATCCAATTATTGCATATAGGCTGTCTACAATAAAAATGGTCTTTAGGTAGAACATATAATGGCAGGTAATGTGAGATTTTCAAATGGAACATCCTGTATTATATAGGAATAGCAAGATCAATTGATTTTCTTTCTTAAAGTACTATATAATGTTCTACCTATTCTTAGCGGTTTTCGACTTATTAGCAAAAAACCAAAATATTGCAAGTAAAATTTTGAAACTCCGTGGATTAATACCAATCATTGCTCAACAACCTGTCATATTATCAAATAAAGCTGAAAAAAAAATCTGGTTTATTAGTTAATATTAAAACATATATATATATATATATATATATATATATATATATATATATATATATATATATATATATATATATATATATATATATATACCGGAGGTTTCATTTGAAAAAACAAACTTGGTATCTGGTAAGGATCGATGTGTCAAAAATATCAAAATGAAGATCATGACCAGCAAGCTGCATGAAATTTGGAAGGTGATAAATATTCAGACTGGTACATATTTTACTGCTAAAAGAGTGTGGTTACCTTTAAAGGGGCGGTACATTGGTGCCATTACTAATAATTTTCTAAGAAAAAAAAAATCTGTCACTGACGTTTCTTTCTTAGCAGTTATGTAGGTCATTTAGTGCTGATAAATTTTTTTATAATGTGTCGATTTTCATCTCGCTTATGAGATAAATGCAATTATGTTGTCTTATGTTGTGTATCGAATGTGTTTTGGAAAGAAAGAAAAAATTAGGCTGTTATTGTCATTTATTTATCAAGGTAATAATATGCTTGTTCAATTGAAACCCATTTTTGGTTCAGAACAAATTTATTGGCAAATATATTTACAAATAATTACTATTATTATTAGGGCACATATCCCATTGTTTCACCTACTGATGTATACCCTGCTTAAAGAATTCTTGTGGCTAATGCCCGAAAAATTCTTTTAAGGCATTTAGTACTTCTTCATCCGACTGAAAACGATTACCTTTTAACACCTTTTGCTGTAAGCCAGTTTGTATATGATACTACGGATAGATTCTATAATCACACCAACATCTTCTGAAATTGCTTTGAATGACAATAGAAGATTTCCTCTAATCAGGTCTTCTACACATGCCACATTCCTGTCTGTTGATGCAGTACTCAATGCACCTAGTTGCGGCTTATCATTCATCTTCTCTCTTTCACTCTTAAATTTTCGAAACCATTCCTTGACAGTTGGATATGCAAAACATGTGTTTCCATACACTGCTTGCATTCGTGTTTGAATTTGCAATGGTTGCAAACCTTTAGCACACAAAAATTGAATGACCGCACACTGATTATATTTAGATGGATTGTTAACAACAAACGCCATTTTAAAGTCACAATACTTAAAATCGCTGTTAAATACAAATGACAGGAACTCATAAGTGTGATTTTTACAAACAAAACTAACATTGCAAAACGTCATTTGAGTGATTACAACTGTTTTCAAGGCTAACCTGACCAAAGATGGGTTTTAATTGAACAAGCCTTGTAATAGATGCTGTATATGCTTTTAAAATGCACTTTTCAATTATACCTTGGGTGAATTAGCTAATTTGTTATTACATTGTGGTGAAGCGAAACAAAATGGAAAAGAAGCAGTGAGAATTTATTATGACAGGTTTTCCCGGATGAATAGCACGCAGCAGAAATATTTTTGAACATATCTGCAGATGTTTTAGGGAAATAGATGCCTTAAAATCTGTAAAATCTAATTCTATATGCAAAAGATACCAATGACCTCCTCAAATTTAAGAGTCAGTTCTCAATGCAGTGGAAGGTAACCCCACTACAATTGTCAGAATCGTTTCTAACGAGAAATTATTGCAAATTAAATCACTACATCCAAATTGCTGTGATAATCTACTCTTGCTAGAAATACTATCTCATGAAATGATTTCAGGATCCATGACTTGAACAAAAAGAAAATATTCGTATTCCTCTACCGATAAACTTCTGATAGGTTATATTACTCGACTTTTAACAAAAAAATTTAAATTTTCATAAAATCACCCCCCATTGATCCCCTACCCCCTGAAGTGACCCAACCCAAAGACAATATGAAGTGTTCCTTTGCCAAAGACAAAACAAATCCCATTCCAGAATCAAGTTGTGTACGTTTTCAGATGTTTTGTCTTTTTTTTTTCTTAAAAAAAAATGAAATTTTTGGCATCAATATTCCACCCTTACACATTTAACCCCAAATTTGATTTCAGCATAGAATACCAGATGTTTGATGAAATTCAATGTTTTTTAATAAACAAAGAAACATTATATTACTGAAGGTTTAAAAAAACATTCAATTTTCTCAAAATCATTTATCACCTATCCCCTGGAGCAATTTTAAAATAATCTGAACCGTTCGTTACAGACCAAAAAAAATTGTTTCCAAATCATGCTTTTTATATTTGTGTATGGGACAGTATTAGTTATTTGGACAATCAAAATAAATGGAAACTTTGAAACTACAAAAGTTGTTGACATACCTGCATAAACTCCAAGCAACACAATGCACAAATTGTAACAAAAATGGACTGTGCACTTCTGGAACCTCAGGCAGAAGATTCCAATTTTTTTTGACAATATGTCAATTTGACCAACCAGGCAGTAGAGCCGAGGAGATTGCTTTTAATGTGTTTTAAGTAAGGTAGCGATACATCATCAAACAACAATGAGTGGGCCTCGTATATATGTACATACTACGCAAATCCGTTTATTAGTGTATAGACTTTTATAAGCAACGTTCAGTCGCGAGGACTCAATAATTTACTCGAGTGTCACAATGAGTTCAAGAAGAGATATGTACAGTGTCACATTGGA